>PVIH01020436.1:0-32327 GCA_004025045.1 Sigmodon hispidus | reverse complement strand
CCATGAATCTACCCACCACGTGGCTTGCAGCCCGTGGCTCACCTGAATTCCTACATGCTTCTTCTTCGGGGGACAGATGGCGACTAGTAAACTCCACCCCTTCTTCCTACCTGGCTGCCTCTGATTCTCCACCCACTTCTACGGTGCCCTGCATGGGTCCAAACATTTATTTATATCGTACAGAGAACATTCCACCACAGGTTAGGGTTTTGGTTAGGGTTAGGTTTATCAGAGTTCGAGATAGCATTAGGGTTACAGTTGACAGGGTTAAGGTTTGGATTAGGGTGAGGGTTGTATGGGTTAGCATAGGGTAAGGATTAAGGTTAGGATATTTAGGGTTAGTGTTAGGATTCTTAGGGTTAGGTTTAGGGTTAGTGTTAGAGTTGTCAGGGCTAGGGTTATGGTTAGGGCTCTTAGGGGTAGAGTTAGGTTTGCAATGTTTAGAGATAGTGTTAGGGTTAGAATTGTAAGGGTTAGGGGTAGGTTAAGGTTAGGGTTAATAGGGGAAATATTAGGGTAGTTTTAGGGTTTGGTTTCATAGGGTTTGGTGTATAATTAGGGTTGGAATTAGGTTTAAGGTTAGAGTTAGGGTTGCAGTTAGGGTTAGGTTTGGTAGGGTTAGAGATAAGGTTAGAGTTAGGGTTTTAGGGTTAGGGTTAGGTTTCTTAGGTTTAGCATTAGGGTTAGGGTTAGGATTTTTTTGTTAGGGTTATGATACTGAGGTTTAGTTTTATGGTTAGGGTTAGGTTTTAGCATTAGTGTTAGGATTAGGTTTAGTGTTAGAGTTAGACTTATGTTTACACTTAGGGTTAGTTTTTTAGGGGTAGGGTAAGGGTTGTTAAGATTAGTGCAAGGTTTTGGTTAGAGTTAGGGTTAGCATTAGGGATGTAATGGTTAGGGTTAGTGTTAGGGTTAGGGTTGTTAAAGTTAGGGTTAAAGTTGTTAGGTATAGTGTTAAAGTTATATTTAGTTTTATTTTTAGAGTTACTGTTCTTAGGGTTAGGTTTATACTTAGCATTAGGGTTTTTAGGGTTAGTGTTAGGGTTAGGTTTGTTAGAGTTAGTGATTGGGTTAGTGTTATAGTTGTTAGGGTTAAGGTTAGGGATGTTAGGTATAGGGTTAGGGTTAGATATGTTAGGGTTAGGGATTGGGTTAGGGTTAGAATTGTTAGGCTTAGTATTAGGGTTGTTAGGCTTAGTATTAGGGTTAGGATTAGCAGTAGGATTTTTAGGGTAAGGGTTATGGTTCTTAGGGTTAGGTTTAGGGTTAAGATTAGGGTTAGGGTTAAATTTAGGGTTGTCAGGGTTAGGGTTTATAGGTTCAGTGTTAGGCTTAAGGTTACGTTCAGGTTCAGGGTTCTTAGGGTTAGTGTTGTTAGGGTTAGTATTAGTGTTGGAGTTAGAGTTAGTGTTAGAGTTAGGTTTACAGTTAGGGTTAGGGTTCTTAGGGTTTTTCAAATTAGTGAAAGATTTTCATTTCTGTTTACAGTTAGGGTTGTTAGGGTTAGGGTTAGGGGTGTAAGTATGAGGGTTAGTATTATGGTTAGAGTTAGGGTTTGGGTTTTTAAGTTAGGTTTATGGTTGATATGAACAGTGTTAAGGTTTGAGTTAGGATTACAGTTAGGGTTATGATTCTTAGGGTTAGAGTTACTGTTACTGTTAGTGTTTTTAGGGTTAGGGTTATGGTTAGGGTTAGTTTTTTATGGTTAGAGATAAGGTTAGGCTTAGTGTTAGGGTTGTTAGGGTTAGTGTTAGGAGTGTTATGTTTAGTGTTAGGGTTAGGTTAAGGGTCAGGGTTCTTATAATTAGAATAGTTAGGGTTAGGGTTAGTGTTAGGGTTATGATTCTTAGGGATAGGAATAGGGTTCTTAGGGTTAGTATTAGCGTTAAGGTTTTTAGGGTTAGGGTTATATTTCTTATGCTTAGTTTTAGGTTTCTTAGGTTAGGGTTCTAAAAGTAAGGGTTACGTTTAGGGTTATGGTTGTTAGGGTTTGGGTTGTTATGTTTAGTGTTAGGGTTAGGGTTAAGTATACGGTTAGGTTAAGGGTTCTTTAGGGTTAGGGTTCATAGGGTTCAGGTTAGGGTTAGGTTTTGAAGGTTAATGTTAGGGTTTGGACTGTCAGGGTTAGGGTTAGTGTTGTTAGGTTTAGTGTTAAGGTTAGGTTTAAGGTTATGGTTAGGGTTCTTAGGGTTAAAGTTAGGGTTGTTAGGTTTAGGGTCAGAGTTCATAGGGTTAAGGTTGTTTGGGTTAGCATTAGTGTTAGGGTTAGCATTCTTAGGTTAGGGTTATGGTTCTTCATGTTAGGCTTAGGTTTAGGTTTCTTGGGGTTAGGGTTAGCCTTATGGTTGTAAATATTTTGGTTAGGTTTAGGATTATGGTTGTTAGGTTTAGAGTTATTAGGTTTAGTGTTTGGTTTAGGGTTAAGTTTACAATTAGGTTTAGGGTTTTTAGGGTTACGGTTGGGATTGTTAGGGTTTGGATTTGGGTTAGGGTTAAGGTTAGGGTTAGAGTTTTTAGGGTAAGGGTTAAGGTTAGGATTAGGATTTTTAGGGTTAGGGTTAGGGTTCTTAGGTTTAGGGTTAGTTTTAAGTTGGGGTTGGGGTTAGGGTTAGATTATGGTTAGGTCTAGTGTTAGATGTAGGGTTAGGTTTACGGTGAGGGTTATGGTCTTACAGTTAGGGTCAGGCTTAGGGTTGTAAGAATCAAAGATTAGGGTTGTTAGGATTAAGGTTAGGATTGTTAGGGTTAGTGTTAGGATTAGGGTTAGGTCTTTAGGGTTAGGGTTAAGGTTCTTAGGTTTAGGGTTATGTTTATGGTTCTTAGGGATAGGGTTAGTGTTGTAAGTTTTAGGGATAGGGTTAGGTTTAGAATTATAAGGGCTGGGGTTAGTGTTAGGGTTAAGATTTTTACGGTCAGCGTTACGGTTAGGGTTCTTAGTTTGGGATAGGGTTAGTGTTAGGTTTAGGGATAGGATTAGTGTTAGGGTTGTTAGTCTTTAGTTTAGGGTTAGTCTTGCGGTTAGGGTTAAGAATATTAGTGTAAGGGATAGGGTTATGTTTAGTGTTATTGTTGTTAGGGTTTGGGTCAGTTTTCTTAGTGTTAGGATTATGGTTAGAATTGTAAAGTTTAGGGTAAGTGTTAGGGTTAGGTTTAGGGTTGTTAGGTATAGTGTTAGTCTTAGGGTTAGGTTTATGATTAGTTATAGAGTTCTTAGGGTTAGGGTTAGGGTTATGATTAGGGATAGGGTTATTAGGGTTAAGGTTAGGGTTCTTACTTTTAGGGTTAGAGTTATAGTTAGTGTTACAGTTTAGTTAGGTTTGCAGTTAGGGTTAGAGTTCTTAGGGTTAGAGTGTTTCAGATTAGTGTAAGGGTTACATATATGTTTACAGTTAGCTTTGTTAGGGTTAGTGTTAGGGTTTCAATTGTAAGTATTAGGGTTAGTTTTATGGTTAGAGTTAGGGTTTGGATTTTTAAGTTAGGGTTAGGGTTGTTATGTGTAGTTAGGGTTGGGGTTAGGTATACAGTTAGGGTTACAATTCTTAGGCTTAGTGTTAGTGTTAGTGATTTTAGGGTGAGGGTTATGGTTATGGTTAGGTTTTTTTACAGTTAGAGATATGGTTAGGGTTATGGTTGTTATGGTTAAAGTTAGGTTTAGGGTTGTTAGAGTTAGTGTTAGGAGTGTTAGGTTCAGTGTTAGGGTTAGGTTTCGGGCAGGGTTCTTAGGGTTAGGATCGTTAGAATTAGCTTTATGGTTAGTGTTATGATTAGGATTATTTGGGATAGGGTTATGGTTCTTAGGGTTAGTGTTAGGGTTATTGTTGTTAAGATTAGGGTTATGGTTCTTAGGCTTATGTTTAGGTTTCTTTAGGATTAGGGCTGTAAAGGTTAGGGTTAGCTTTAGGGTTATGGTTGTTAGGGTTAGTGTTGTTGGGTTTAGTGTTAGGGTTAGCTTTAAGTTTCCAGTTAGGGTTAGGGATCTTTAGGGTTAGGGTTAGGGTTAGGGCTAGGGTTCTTAGAGTTAGGGTTAGGTTTTGAAGATTAGTGTTAGGGTTTGGGTTGTCAGGGTTAGGGTTAGTGGTGTTAGGTTTAGTGTTAGAGTTAGGTTTAAGGTTATGGTTAGGGGTCTTAGGGTTAAGGTTAAAGTTAGGGTTATTAGTGGTAGGGTTAGGTTTAGGGTCAGGTTTCATAGGGTTAAGGTTGTTTGGGTTAGTGTTAGAGTTAGTATTCTTATTGTTAGATTTTTGGTTCTTAGTGTTAGGCTTAGGGTTAGGTTTCTTAGGGTTAGTGTTGGGGTTGTAAATGTTTTGGTTAGGTTTAGGATTATGATTGTTATGGTTATGGTTATTAGGATTAGTGTTAGTGTTAGGGTTCAGTTTTCATTTAGGGTTAGGTGTTTTAAGGTTAGGGTTAGGGTTGGGATTGTTAAGGTTAGTGTTTTGGTTAGGATTAAGGTTAGAGTTAGTGTTGTTAGTGTTAGGTTTAGTGTTAGGATTTTTAGGATTAGGGCTCTTAAGTTTAGGGTTAGGGATAGGGTTAGGTTAGGGTTATGTTTAGGGTTATGTTTAGTGTTAGATGTAGGGTTAGATTTATGGTGAGGGTTAGAGTCTTAGGGTTAGGGGTAGGGTTAGGTTTGTAAGGATTAGTGTAAGGGTTAGGTTTATGTTTACAATTAGGGTTGTTAGGGTTAGGGTTTCTCTTCTAAGGGTTAGAATTAGTGTTAAGATTAGAGATACAGTTAGGGTTGTTAGAGTTAGGGTTACAGTTAGGTTTATGGTTAGGGTTACAGTTCTTAGGGTTAGGGTGAGATTTAGGGCTAGGGTTTTTAGTGTTAGTGTTAGGGTTAGGGTTAGGGTTAGGTTTGTTAGAGTTAGAGATAGGGTTAGGATTATGGTTGTTAGGTTAAAATTAGGGTTATGGTTAAAGTTATTAGTGTTAGGGTTAGGGTTCTCAGGGTTAGGTTTAGACTTAAGGTTAGGGTTATTAGGGTGAGGGTTAGGGTGTTTCAGATTAGTGTAAGGGTTACATTTATGTTTACAGTTAGCCTTGTTAGGGTTAGGGTTTGGGTTGTAAGTGCTAGTGTTAGTTTTATGGTTAGAGTTAGGGTTTGGATTTATAAGTTAGGGTTAGGGTTGTTATGTATAGTGTTAAGGTTAGGGTTAGAAATACAGTTATAGTTACAATTATTAAGGTTAGTGTTAGTGTTAGAGATTTTAGGGTTAGGGTTAGGGTTATGTAGTGTTAGAGATTTTAGGGTTGGGGTTAGGGTTATGTTTTTTACAGTTAGATATAAGGTTAGGATTAGGGTTATGGTTGTTAGTGTTAGTGTTAGGAGTGTTAGGTTTAGTGTTAGTGCTAGGTTTAGGGGATGGGTTCTTAGGATTAGGATCGTTACAATTAGCATTATGTTTAGGGTTATGTAAACATAACCTAAAGGATTACTTGGAATAGGGTAAGAGTTCTAAGGGTTAGTGTTAGGCTTAGGGTCTTTACTGTTAGGGTTAAGGTTGTTAGGCTTAGGTTTAGGTTTCTTAGGGTTAGGGTTGTAAAGGTTAGGGTTAGCTTTAGGGTTATGGTTGTTAGGGTTAGCTTTGTTAGGTTTAGTATTACGGTTAGGGATAAGTTTATGGTTAGGGTTAGCGTTCTTTACAGTTAGGGTTAGGGTTCTTAGGGTTACAGTTAGGTTTTGAAGGTTAGTGTTAGAGTTTGGGTTGTCAGGGTTATGGTTAGTGGTGTTAGGTTTAGTGTTAGGGTTAGGTTTAATATTATGGTTAGGGGTGTTAAGGTTAGGGTTAAAGTTAGGGTTGTTAGGGTTAGGTTTACGGTCTTGGTTCATAGGGTTAAGGTTGTTTGGGTTGGGGTTAGGGTTAGCATTCTTAGGGTTAGGTTTTTGGTTCTTAGTGTAGGCTTAAGGTTAGGCTTCTTAGGGTTAGTGTTAGGGTTATAAATGTCTTGGTTAGGTTTAAGATTATGGTTGTTAGGGTTAGGGTTATTAGGATTAGTGTTAGGGTTTGGGTTAAGTTTTCAGCTAGGGTTTTTAGGGTTAGGGTTGGGATTGTTAAGGTTAGGGTTTGGGTTAGGGTTAAGGTTAGGGTTAGAGTTGTTAGCATTAAGGTTAGGGTTAGGATTTTTAGGGTTAGGGTTAGGGTTCTCAGGGTTAGATTTAGGGTTATGGTTAGGGTTAAGGTTGTTAGAGTTAGGGTTATGGTTATGGTTGTTATAGTTAGGGTTGTAATGTTTAGGGATAGGATTAGGGTTAGGATTGTAAGGGTTGGGGTTGTGGTAGGGTTAGCATTTTTAGGGTCAGCGTTAGGGTTAGGTTTCATAGGGTTTTGGGTAGGGTTAGGGTTAGGGTTAAGTTTAGAGATAGGGTTAGTGTTAAGGTTGTTAGTCTTAGGGTTACAGATGAGTTGTGTTTAGGTTTGTTAGTGTTAGGGTTAGGCTTAGGCTTAGTGTTATGGTTGTTAGTGTTAGTGTTAGGTTTTTTAAGGTTAGGATTAGGGTTAGCAATGTAAAGTTTATGGTTAGATTAGATTTAGGGTTGTGATTGTTATGGTTAGAGTTGTTAGGTTTAGTGTTATAGTTAGGGTTATTTTATAGTTATGGTTAGGTTTCTTAATGTTAATATTAGGGTTAGGATTGTTAGGTTTAACATTAGGGTTAGAAGTAGGTTTACAGTTAAGGTTAAGGTTGTTAAGGATAGGGTTACAGTTAGGGTTAGAGTTGTTAGGTATAGTGTTAATCTTAGGGTAAGGTTTATGATTATGTTTAGAGTTCTTAGGGTTAGGGTTATGTTTAGGGTTGTAAGAATTAGTAGTAAGGGTTAGATTTATGTTTATGGTTAGTGTTGTTAGGATTAGGGTTAGGATTTGTGTTCTAAGGGTTAGAATTAGTTTTAAGGTTAGAGTTATGGTTAGTGTTGTTGTGTTAGGGTTAGGGTTATTAGATATAGTGCTTATGTTTAGGGTTAGGATTATGGTTAGGGTTATAGTTCTTAGGTTTAGGGTTAGATTTAGTCTTAGTGTTTTGAGGATTAGGGTTAGGATTAGGGTTAGGTTTGTTAGAGTTAGAGATAGGGTTAGGATTAGGTTTGTTAGGGTTGGAGTTATGATTAAGGTTAGGGTTAGATCTTTAGGGTTAGGGTTAAGCTTAGGGTTCTTAGGGTTAGGTTTATGGTTAAGGTTAGGCTTAGGCTTAGGTTTATGGTTCTTAGGGATAGGTTTAGGGTTGTAATGTTCAGGGATAGGGTTAGAGTTAGGATTGTAAGGGTTGTGGTTGGTGTTAGGGTCATGGTTTTAAGGGTCAAGGTTAGGGTTAGGGTTAGGGTTAGGTTTCATAGTGTTTGGGGAAGTGTAAGGGTTAGTGTTACATTTAGGGATAGGATTAGTGTTAGTGTTGTTAGTCTTAAGGTTAGGGTTGCTTTTAGGGTTAGGTTTATGGTTGTTTATGGTTCATAGGGTTAAGGTTAGATTTAGTGTTAGGGTTTTTAGTGTTAAGGTTCTGGTTAGGGTTAAGTTTGTTAGAATTAGAGACAGGGTTAGGATTAGGGTTGTTAAGTTTAAAGTTAGGGTTATTAGGATTAGTGTTAGGGTTAGGGTTGGATCTTTAGAATTAAGGTTAGGGTTCTTCGGGTTAGGGTTAGGGTTAGGGTTAGAGTCCTTAGGGATAGGGTTAGGGTTATGGTTCTTAGGGTTTGGGTTAGGGTTGTAATGTTTAGGGATATGGTTACGATTGTAAGTGTTGTGGTTAGTGTTAGGTTTAGGGTATCTAGTGTCAGCATTAGAGTTAAGGTTACGATTAGGTCATAGGGTTTGGGGTAGGGTTAAGGTTAGTGTTAGGTTTAGGGATAGGATTAGTGTTAGGGTTGTTAGTCTTAGGATTATGGTTGTGGTTAGGTTTGGTAGTGTTAGGGATAGGGTTAGGCTTAGAGTTATGGTTGGTAGTGTTAGGGTTAGGGTTCTTAGGGTTAGAATTATGGTTAGAAATATAAAGTTTAGGGTTAGGGTTAGTTTTAGGGTTATTGTTGTTAGGGTTAGTTTTTTTAGGTTTAGTGTTATAATTAGGGTTAACTTTATGGTTAGAGTTAGGGTTCTAATGGTTAGGGTTAGCATTCTTGCAGTTAGGGTTAATATTGTTACATTTAATGATAGAGTTAGGAATAAGTTTACAGTTAGGGTTAGGGTTGTTGTGGTTAGGGTTCTTTATAGTGTTAGGGTTAGGTTTAGGGTTGTTAGGATTGTTAGGTATAGTGTTAGTCGTGGGGTTAGGTTTATGATTAGGTTTAGAGTTCTTAGGGTTAGGGTTATGGTAGGATTAGGGTTAGGTTGTTAGGGTTAAGGTTAGGGTTCTTACTTTTAGGGTTAGGGTTAGTGTTATTGTTAGAGTTAGGTTTCTGTTTAGGTTTAGGGTTCTTAGGGTTAGGGTTTGGGAGTTTCTGATTAGTGTAAGAGTTGCATTTATGTTTACAGTTAGCGTTGTTGGTGTTAGGGTTTAGCGTTAGGGTTAGGGTTATAAGTATTAGGGTTACTGTTAAGGTTAGAATTAGGGCTTGGGCTATTAAGTTAGGGTTAGAGTTGTTATGTATAGTGTTAATATTAGGGTTCAGATTATGATTCTTAGGGTTATTATTAGTGCTATTGTTAGTGTGTTTAGGGTTAGGGTTAGGGTTATGGTTAGGGTTAGGTTTTTTAGGGTTAGAGATAAGGTTAGTGTTAGGGTTGTTAGGGTTAAGGTTAGGGTTAGGGTTGTTAGGGTTAGTGTTAGGAGTGTTGGGTTTAGTGTTAGGGTTAGGGTTAGATTTAAGGTTATGGTTAGGGGTCTTAAGGTTAGGGTTAAAATTAGGGTTGTAAGGGTTAGGTTTAGGGTCAGGGTTCATAGGGTTAAGGTTGTTTGAATTAGCCTTAGGGTTAGGGTTAGCATTCTTAGGCTCATGATTAGGGTTCTTAGTGTTAGGCATTGGGTTAGGTATCTTAGGGTTAGGGTTTTAAATGTTTTGATTAGGTTAAGGATTATTGTTGTTAGGGTTAGTGTTATTAGGTTTATTATTAGGGTTAGGGTTTAGTTTACAGTTAGGGTTAGGATTTTTAGGGTAAAACTTAGGGTTGGGGTTGTTAGGGTTTGGGTTAGGGTTAAGGTTAGGGTTAGAGTTTTTAGGGATAGAGTTAGGGTTAAGGCTAGAATTTTATTTTATAGTTCTTAGGTTTAGGGTTAGATTAGGGTTAGGGTTAGTTGTAGGGTTAGGTTTAGTTTTAGAGGTAGGGTTAGGTTTACAGTGAGGGTTAGGGTCTTAGGGTTAGGGTTAGGTTTAGTGTTTAAGAATTAGTGTAAGGGTTAGATTTATGTTTATGGTTAGGGATGTTAGGGTTAGGGTTTGTGTTGTAAGGGTTAGAATTAGTGTTAAGGTTAGAGTTACAGTTAAGGTTGTTAACGTTATGATTAGGGTTGTTAGGTATAGCTTTATGGCTAGGGTTAGGTTTACAGTTAGGGTTATGGTTCTTAGGGTTAGGGTTTTTAGGGTTAAGGGTATGGTTATGATTTGGTTTAAGTTTGTTAGAGATAGAGATAGGGTTAGGATTATGGTTGATACAGTTAAGGTTCAGGTTAGGATTAGGGTTGTTAGGGTTAGTCTTAGGGTTAGGGGTACCATTAGATCTTTAGGATTAGGATTAGGGTTAGGCTTAAGGTTAGCTTTAGATTTAGTGTTAGGGTTGTTAGGGTTAGGGTTAGAGTTATGGTTCTTATGGATAGGGTTAAAGCTGTAACGTTTAGAGATAGGGTTAGGGTTAGGATTGTAAGGGTTGGATTTTCAGGATCAGATTTAGGGTGTGGGTTAGGTTTCATAGGGTTTGCTGTAGGGATAGGGTTAGTGTTAGGGTTGTTAGTCTCATTTTTAGAATGAGGGTTGTGGTTAGGGTTAGGTTTGTTAGTGTTAGGGTTAGGCTTAGTGTTATGGTTGTTAGGGTTAGGTTTCTTAGGGTAAGGATTAGGGTTAGAAATGTAAAATTTAGGATTAGGGTTAGGTTTAGGGTTATGGTTGTTGGGGCTATTGTTAGGTTTAGTGTTATTGTTAGGGTTAACTTTACAGTTAGTGTTAGGGTTCTTAGGGTTAGAGTTAGGGTTATTATTGTAAGGTTTTTGTTAGGGTTAGGAATAGGTTTACAGTTAGGGTTGTTAGAGTTAGAGTTAGTGTTAGGGTTACGGTTAGGTTTAGAGTTGTTAGGAATGTTAGTCATAGTGTTAGTCTTAGGGTTAGGTTTATGATTAGTGTTAGAGTTCTTAGGGTTAGAGTTAGGATTGTTAGGTTTAGGATTAGTGTTAGGGCTACATTTAGGGTTTGATTTGTTACGGTTAGGGATTGGGTTAGGGTTAGAGTTGTTAGGGTTAGTGTTAGGGTTATTATTAGTGTTAGTATTATGGTTAGGTTTAGGGTCAGGATTCTTAAGGTTAGGATTGTTAGGATTAGTGTTAGGGTTATAGTGATGGTTAGAAATATTTAGGATAGGGTTAGGGTTCTTAGGGTTAGTATTAGGGTTAGGGTTGTTAGGGTTAAGGTTCTTAGGCTTAGGTTTATGTTTCTTAGCGTTAGGTTTGTAAAGGTTAGGGTTAGGTTAAGGGTTATGGTTGTTATGGGTAGCATTGTTAGTTTTAGTGTTAGGATTAAGTTTAAGGTTAGGTTTAGGGTTCTTTAGGGTTAGGGTTAGGATTCTCAGGGTTAGAGTTAGGTTTTGAAGGTTAGTGTTAGGGTTTGGGTTGCCAGGGTTAGGGTTAGTGGTGTTAGGTTTAGTGTTAGGGTCAGTTTTTAGGTTATGTTTAGAGGTCCTAGGGTTAGGGTTAAAGTTAGTATTTTTAGTGATATGGTTAGGTTAAGGGTTAGGGTTCATAGCGTTAAGGTTGTTTGGGTTAGCGTTAGGGTTAGGGATAGGGGATAGGGTTAGCATTCTTGGGGTTAGGTTTATGATTCTTAGTGTTAGGCTTAGTGTTAGGTGTCTTAGGGTTAGGGTTAGGGTAGTAAATGTTTTGGTTAGATTTAGGTTTATGGTTGTTAGGGTTAAGGTTTTAGGATTAGTGTTAGGGTTAGGGTTAAGTTTACAGTTATGTTTAGGGTTTTTAGGGTTAGGGATGTGATTGTTAGGGTTAGGGTTTGGTTAGGAATAAGGTCAGGGTTAGAGGTGTTAGGGTTAAGGTTAGGGTTAGAATTTTTAGGGTTAGAGTTTGTAGGTTTAGGATTAGGGATAGCGTTAGCTTAGGGTTAGGTTTAGGGTAAGGTTTAGTGTTAGAGGTATGGTTAGGCTTACAGTGAGTTTTAAGGTATTAGGTTTAGGGTTAGGGTTGTAAGGATTAGTGTAAGGGATAGATTTATGTTTACGGTTAGGGTTGTTAGGGTTAGGGTTTGTCTTCTAAGGTTTAGAATTAGTGTTAAGGTTAGAGTTATGGTTAGAGTTGTTAACATTAGGGTTAGGATTGTTAGGTATAGTGTTATGGTTAGAGTTAGGTTTACAGTTAGGGTTATGGCTCTTAGGGTTAGGGTTAGATTTAGTGTTAGGGTTTTTAGAATTAGGGTTAGGGTTAGGTTTGTTAGAGTTAGGGATAGGGTCAGGATTAGTGTTGTTAAGGTTAAAGATAGGGTTATGGTTAGGGTTATTAGGGTTAGTGTTAGGGTTAGGGTTCTCAGGGTTACATTTAGGGTTAGGGTTAGGATCGTTAGGTTTAGACTTAGGGTTAGGGTTATGGTTATGGTTCCTAGGGATAGGGTTAGGGTTGTAATGTTTAGGGATAGGGTTAGGGATAGGATTGTAAGCATTGGGGTTAGTGTTAGGGTTAGGGTTTTTAGGGTCAGGATTCGGTTCATAGGGTTTGGGGTAGGGTTAGGGTTAGTGTTAGGTTTAGAGATAGGGTTAGCTTTAGGGTTGTTAGTCTCAAGGTTAGGGTTGCGTTTAGGGTTAGGCTTGTTTGTGTTAGGGTTAGGCTTAGTGTTATGGTTGTTAGGGTTATGGTTAGGTTTCTTAGGGTTAGGATTAGCTTTAGATATATAAAGTTTAGTGTTATGGTTAGGTTCAGGCTTATGATTAGGGTTCTTAGGGTTGTTATGTATAGTGTTAGTCTTAGGTTTAGGTTTATAATTAGGTTTAGAGTTCTTTGGTTTATAGTTATGGTTATGGTTGTAAGGATTAGTGTAAGGGTTAGATTTATGTTTATGTTTAGGGTTGTTAGGGTTAGGGTTAGGGTTTGTCTTCTAAGGTTTAGAATTAGTGTTAAGGTTAGAGTTATGGTTAGGGTTGTTATCTTTAGGGTTAGGGTTGTTAGGTATAGTGTTATTTTTGAGTTAGGTTTACAGTTATGGTTACAGTTCTTAGGGTTAGGGTTAGATTTAGTGTTAGGGTTTTTAGAGTTAGGGTTAGGGTTATGATTAGGGTTAGGTTTGTTAGAGTTAGAGATATGGTTAGGATTAGTGTTGTTAAGGTTAAAGTTAGGGTTATGGTTAGGATTTTTAGGGTTAGTGTTAATGTTAGGGTTAGGGTTCTCAGGGTTATGTTTAGGGTTAGGGTTAGGGCTAGGATTGTTAGGTTTAGGTTTAGGGTTATGATTATGATTCTTAGGGATAGGGTTAGGCTTATAATATTTAGGGATAGGGTTAGGGATAGGATTGTAAGCACTGGGTTAATGTTAGTGTTAGGGTTTTTAGAGTCAGCATTACAGTGAGGGTTAGGATTCGGTCATAGGGTTTGGTGTCGGGTTAGTGTTAGTGTTAGGTTTATTGATAGGATTAGTTTTAGGGTTGTTATTCTCAGGGTTAGGGTTGCATTTAGGGCTAGGGTTAGGGTTAGGCTTAGTGTTATGGTTGTTAGGGTTATGATTAGGTTTCTTAGGGTTAGAATTAGGGTTTGATATGTAAAGTTTAAGGTTATGGTTAGGTTCAGGGTTATGACTAGGGTTCTTAGGGTTGTTAGGTATAGTGTTAGTCTTAGGTTTAGGTTTATGATTAGGTTTAGAGTTCTTTGGGTTAGGGTTATGGTTATGGTTAGGGTTGTAAGGATTAGTGTAAGGGTTAGATTTATGTTTATGGTTAGGGTTGTTAGGGTTAGGGTTTGTGTTCTAAGGTTAGAATTAATGTTAAGGTTAGAGTTACTGTTACGGTTGTTAATGTTAGGGTTAGAGTTAGGTATATTGTTATGGTTATGATTAGGGTTACAGTTAGTGTTATGGTTCATAGGGTTAGTGTTAGATTTAGTGTTAGGGCTTTCAGAGTTAGCCTTAGGGTTTTCGTTAGGGTTAGGTTTGTTAGAGTTAGAGATAGGGTTAGGATTAGGGTTGCTAGAGTTAGAGATAGGGTTAGCTTTAGGGTTGATAGGGTTAAAGTTAGGGTTAGGGTTTGGGTTATTAGGGTTAGGGTTAGGGTTAGATCTTTAGGGTTAGGGTTCTAAGGATTAGGTTTAGGGTTAGGGTTAGGGTTGTTAGGATTATGGTTAAGGTTCTTAGTGATAGGATTAGGGTTGTAATGTTTAGGGACAGGGTTAAGGTTAGGATTGTAAGGGTTTGAGTTAGTCTTAGGGTTAGGGTTTTTAGAGTCAGCATTAGGGTTAGGGTTTTGGTTAGGTTTCATAGGGTTTGGGGTAGGGTTAGAGTTAGTTTTAGATTTAGGGATAGGGTTAGTGTTAGAGTAGTTAGTCTAAAGGTTAGGGTTGCAATTAGAGTTATGTTTGTTAGTGTTACAGTTAGAGTTAGGTTTAGTGTTATGGTTGTTAGGGTTAGAGTTAGGTTTCTTTGGGTTAGGATTAAGGTTAAAAATGTAAAGTTTAGGGTTAGGATTATGTTTAGGGTTATGGTTGTTTGGGTTAGGGTTGTTAGTGTTAATGTTGTAAGGCTTAGTGTTATAGTTAGGATTAACTTTAACATTAGGGTTAGAGTTCATAGGGTTAGTGTTAGGGTTAAAATTGTTAAGTTTAATATTAGGGTTAAAAATAGGTTTACAGTTAGAGTTAATGTTGTTAGGGATAGGGTTAGGTTTAAGGTATTTAGGGTTGTTAGGTATAGTGTTAGTCTTAGGGTTAGGTTTATGATTAGGTTTAGAGTTCTTAGGGTTAAGGTTATGGTTGTAGTTAGGGTTATTAGGGTTAAGGTTAGGGTTCTTAGGTTTAGGGTTAGGATATTGTTAGTGTTAGAGTTAGGTTTATGGTTAGGGTTAGGTTTCTTAGGATTAGTGATTAGGTTGTTCGGATTAGTGTAAGGGTTACCTTATGTTTACAGTTAGTGTTGTTAGGGTTAGTGTTATAAGTATTAGGGTTAGTGTTAAGGTTAGAGTAGGGTTTGAGTTTTTAAGTTTGAGTTAGGGTTGTTATATATAGTGTTAAGGTTAGGGTTAGGATTACAGTTAGGGTTAGGGCTCTTAGGGTTAGGTTTAGATTTAGTGTTACTGTTTAAGGGTTAGGGTTAGGGTTAAGTTTGTTAGAGTTAGAGATAGGGTTAGAATTAGGGTTGTTAGGGTTAAGGTTAGGGTTAGGATTAGGGTTGTTAGGGTTAGTGTTAGGGTTAGGGTGAAATCTTTAGGTTTAGGGTTAGGCTTAGTGTTAGCTTTATGGTTAGGGTTTGTGTTAGGGTTAGGTCTGTTAGGGTTAAGATTAGTGTTATGGGTATAGTTCTTAAAGATAGGGTTACGATTGTAATGTTTAGGGGTAGGGTTAGGATTAGGATTGTAAGCATTTGGGTTAGTGTTAGGGTTAGGGTTTTTAGGGTCAGTGTTAGGTATAGGGTTAGGTTTCATAGGTTTTGGGGTAGGGTTAGGGTTAGTGTTAGCTTTAGGAATAGGGTTAGTGTTAGGGTTGTTAGTCTTAACTTTAGGGCAAGGGTTTCGGTTAGGGTTAGGTTTTGTTAGTGTTAGGGTTAGGCTTAGCATTATGTTTGTTAGAATTAAGGTTAGGTTTCTTAGGGTTAGGATTAAGCTTAGAAATATAAAGTTTAGGGTTAGGGTTAGGTTTAGGGTTATGGTTGTTGGGGTTAGTGTGGTTAGGTTTAGTGTTAGAGCTGACTTTACGTTTATGGTTAGGGTTCTTAGGGTTTGGGTTAGGGGTAGAATTGTAAGGTTTAATGTTAGTGTTAGGAATAGGTTTACAGTTATGGTTAGGGTTTTTAGCGATAGGGTTAGTGATTGGATATGGTTACATCTAGCGTTGTTAGGTATAGTGTTATTCTTAGTGTTAGGTTTATCCATAGTGTTAGAGTTCTTAGGGTTAGGGTTAGAGTTACGGTTGTTAGGGCTAGTGTTAGTGTTAGGGCTACATTTAGGGTTTGGTTTTTTAGGGTTAGGGATTGTGTTTGGGTTAGAGTTGTTAGGATTAGCTTTAGGGTTAGGGTTAGTGTTAGGGTTAGGGTTAAGTTTAGTGTTAGGTTTAGGGTTAAGTTTTGTGTTAGAGTTAAGGTTAGGTTTACAGTTAGGGTTAGTATTCTTTGGGTTAAGGTTAGGGTTGTTAGGATTATTGTAAGGGTTAGATTCATGTTTATGGTTAGAGTTGTTAATGTTAGGGTTATGGTTACGGTTATGGTTGTAAGGGTTAGTGTTAGTGTTATGCTTAGGGTTAGGGTTAATGTTAACGTTATGGTTAGGATTGTTAGGTATAGAGTTAGGGTTAGGGTTAAAATTAGGGTTAGGGTTTTGGTTCTTAGGGTTATGTTAAGGGTTAGTGTGAGTGTTTTTAGGGTTAGAGTTATGGTTATGGTTAGGGTTAGGTTTGTTAGAATTAGAGATAGGGGTAGGGTTATGGTGAATAGGGTTAAGGTTAGGGTTAGGCTGATGGTTGTTAAGGTTATCTTAGGGTTAGGGTAGGGTTAGGATATGTAGAGTTAGTGTTGTGGTTCTTTAGGTTAGGTTTATGGTTAGGGTTAGGGTTGTTAGGGTTAGGGTTATGTTTAGGATTCTTAGAGATAGGGTTAGCCTTGTAATGTTTAGGGATAGGGTTAGGGTTACAATTATGTGTTAGGGGTAGGTTTAGGGTTAGTATTATTAGTGTTAGCATTAGGGTTAGGGTTAGGATTTGGGTTGTTAGGGTTAAGTTAGTGTAAGGGTTAGGGTTGTTAGTGTTAGAGTTAGAGTTAAGTTTACAGTTAAAATTAGGGTTTTTAGGGTTAGTGTTAGGGTTCTTTGGATTAGTGTAATGGTTACATTTATGTTTACATTTAGGGTTGTTAGGATTAGGGTAATGGTTGTAACTATTATAGTTAGTTTTAGGGTTAGAGTTAGGGTTTTGGTTTTTCAGGTTTGGTTAGGGTTGTTATGTACAGTGTTAGGGTTAGAGTTAGGATTACAGCTAGGGTTACCACTCTTAGGGTTAGGGTTAGTGTTAGTTATAGTGTTTTTAGGGTTAGAATTAAGGTTAGGTTTAACATATCTCTAACTCTAACATACATAACCCTAAACATAACATTAATCATAACCCTAAAAACCTTAACATTAAACCTCACCCTAACCCTAAGAACCATAACTCTAACTGTAAACCTAACCCTAATCCTAAAACTATACCTAACAACCATAACCTTTACTTTAACAACCCTAATTGTAACTCTAACCTTAACACTAATTCTAACACTTACAACACTAAACCTAATCCTAACCCTTATCTTAACAAACCTAACAGTAAAAATAAACCTAATCCTTACAACACTAAACCTAACCCTAACTCCCTAACCTTCACTGTAAACCTAACCCTAACTCTACCACTAAACCTAATGATAAACCTAACTGTAACCTAATCCTAACCCTAAACCTAAGTACTTTAAACCTAACCCTAAGAATCTTAACTTTTACCCTAATCCAAACCCTAACCCTAACATTCCCAACCCTAAACTTAACTCTAAAAACCATAACCATAACTGTAAACTTAACTCTAACATGAACACTAAACCTAATAACCCAAATCATAAATCTAACCCAAACCTTTACAACCCTAACCCTAAACATAAACATAAAAAATCAAACCCTAAGCCAAACCCTAAGAACCCTAACCCTAAGAATGCTAACCCTAACCTTAACCCTAAATCCAAACCAAACATTCTTAACACTGTGAATACTGACCCTAAACCTAACCCTAACTTTAACACTAACCCTAAGACTTTAACCATATCCTTAAACCTAACCCTAATTAAGACTATACATAATACCACTAACCCTAACTCTGAAAATCCAAACCCTAACACTAAGCTTGAACCCTAAGCCTAACCCTCAGAACCCTAACTGTAACCCTAAAGAACTCTAACCCTAACAATTAACTTTACCCTAACCCTAACACTAAACCTAACAACCCTAACCCTAATAATCATAACCCTAAAACTAACCCTAACCCTAATCTTTACAACCATAACCCTAAGAAACCTAAACCTAAGCCTAAGAACAATAACTCTAACCCTAACTTAAAAACCCTAACACTAACCCAAACCCTAAGAACCATAACCCTTACCATAAAGTTAAGCCTAACCCTAACACTAAACCTAACAACCCTACCCCTAACAACCATAACCCTAAACCTAACCCTAAACTTTACATCCCTAACCCTTAAACTAACCCTAAGAAACCTAACCCTAACAACTTTAACAAAAAGCCTAACCCTAATCTTAACACTAACAAACCAAACCCTAAACCAAACCCTAACCCAAACCTAACATTAACAACCCTAACACTAAACCTATCCCTAAACTTAACACTAATCCTAACCATACCTCAAACCCTATCAAACCTAACTCTAACCCTAACACTGACCCTAACAACTTTAACCCTACCCCTAACCCAACCCTTACAATCCTAAGCCTCACCCTATCCCTAACATTTACAACCCTAACCCTATCCCTTTGAACCCTGACCCTAACCCTAACATCCCTAACCATAACCATAACCCTAACCCTAAACCTAAACCTAAAAATCCTAACCCTAAGTCTAAGCCTAACCCTAACCTCAACCTTAACAAGCCTAATCCTAACCCCATCTCTAACTCTAACAAACCTAACCCTAAACATAATTGTAATCCCAACCTGAAAAACCCTAACATTAAACTTAATCCTAACCCTAAGAACTGTAACCCTAACCTTAAACCTAACCCTAACACTAAACTACCTAACAACCGTAACTTTAACAACCCTAACTCTAACATTAACACTAATTCTAACCCTTACAACACTAACCCTAATCCTTACCCAAACAACACTAACCGTCAATATAAACCTAACATTTACACTAATCCTAACAACCCTAACCCAAACCCTATCACTAACAAAACTAATCCTAACCATAACTTTAACCCTAACAGTAACTCTAATAACCAGAACACTAAACCTAAACATAACTCTAAGCAACTTAACCCTATCCATAAACATAACTATAACCATAACACTACACCTAACAAACCTAACCCTAACTTTAACAACCCTAACCCTAACTTTAACCCTAACCCTAACCCTAAGCCTAAACTTAACAACCCTACATGTAGTCATAAATCTAACCATTACACTAATCCTAAAAACCCTAACCCTAACTCTAACCCTAAGAATAATAGCCCTAACCATAACCTAACCCTAACTCTAACACTTAACCTAACCCTAAACCTAACTCTAACTGTAACCCTAATCCTAACCCAAAGAATTCTAACCCTGACACTATATATCCTAACCCTGACCCTAACGCTAACTCTAAGAACCCTAACAGTAACAACCATAACCCTAAGACTAACCTTAAACCTAAAAACCCTAACCCTAACCATATCCCTAAACCTACCAACCTCAACCCAAACCACAACCCTAAACCTAATCCTAACACTAAAAACCTAACACTAACTCTACCCCAAATACTATGAAATCTAACCCTAACCCTAACCCTAATGCTAACCCTAATAACCCTAACCCTACCCCAAAACCTTACAATCCTAACCCTAATCCTATCCCTAAAATTACAACCCTAACCCTATCAATAAGAACTCTAAACCTAACCCTAACCCTAACAATGCTAACAACAAATCTTACCCTAATACCTAACCCTAAAACCCCTAACCCTAACCCTAAATATCCTAACCCTACCCTAACCCTAACAACCTTAACCCTAACCCTATCACTAACTCTAACAAACCTAACCCTAACAATAACCCTAACCCTAACACTAAGCCTAAAATCTCTAACACTACACCTAAACCTAACCGTAAGAACCTTAAACCTAACCATAAGCATAACTATAACCATAACACTACATCTAACAACTCTAACCCTCACTTTAACAATCCTAACAATAACCCTAACCATTACAACCCTAATGCTAACCCTAACCTTAACAACCCTACATGTAATCATAAATCTATCCATTACACTTATCCTAAAACACTATCCCTAACTCTAGTCCTATGAATACTAACTCTAACAGTAAACCTAACCCTAATACTTAACCTAACACTAAACCTAACTCTAACCATAACCCTAACCCTAACCCAAAGAATTCTAACCCTAACCCTGTATATCATAACCCTAACCCTAACGCTAACTCTAGGAACTCTAACAGTAACAACCATAACCCTAAGACAAATCTTAAACCTAAAAACCCTAACCCTAACCATATTCCTAAACCAATCAACTCTAACCCTAACCGAAACCCTAAACCTAACCCTAACACTAAAAACCTAACACTAATCATTACACAAACCCTAACGCTAACCCTACCCCAAACACTATGAAATCTAACCCTAACCCTAAACCTAAACCTCATGCTAACCCTAATAACCCTAACCCTAACACTTACAATCCTAACCCTAATCCCATTCCTAAAAATTACAATACTAACCCTATCCCTAAGAACCCCAAACTTATCCCTAACCCTAACCACTCTAGCCCTAACCCTAAACCTAACCGTAAGAACCCTAAAACTAACCCTAAATATCCTAACCCTACCCTAACCATAATGCTAACCCTAACAACCCTCACCCTAACCCTAACTCTAACCCTAAAAACACTCACGCTAACCCTAAAACTAACTCTAAGAACCGAAACCCTATCCTAAACCAAACCTAACACTATACCTAACAACCATAACCATAACATTAACAACCTTAAACCTAACCCTAACCCTAATCCTATATATACCTAACAACACTATCCCTAACAACCCTGAACCTAAACTCAACCCTAATACAAACCCTAACCTTAACCGTAAACCTAATCCTAACCCTAACACTAAACCTACCAATGCTAACCCTAACCATAACCTAAACCCTAACACCCCTAACCATAACCCTAACCCAACCATAATATTAAACCTAACCCTAACCCTAAGAACCATAACACTAACCATAAACCTAACCCTAACACTAACACTATACATAAAAACCTTAACCCTAACAATACTAAACTTAACCCTAACCTAAACATTAATCCTAACCCTAAAAACCATAACTGTAAAACTAATCCTAACACTAAACCTAATAACCTTAACGCTAACCCTAACAATCCTAAACCTAACCATAAACCTAAACCTAACCCTAATAATCCTAACCCTATCAACCCTAACACTAATAACCATAACACTAACCCTAATAATAATTACATAAACGCTAACAACCATAACTCTAAACCTAACCCTACCTAACACTAAACCTAGCACCTCTAACCCTATTCTTAACCATAACCATAACCGAACTCTAACATTAACCATAACCCTATTCCTAACATTAACAACCCTAACCTTAACACTAACGCTAACAAACTAACCCTAAACCAATCCATAACCCTAACAAACTTAACCCTAGCAATAATCTAACACAAACCCTAACCCTAAAAACCCTTACCCTAACATAAACCTAACCCTAATACTAACCCTAACCCTAACTGTAAAACTAATTCTAACCCAAACACTAAAACTAACAATCCTAACCCTAACCCTAACTGTAGCAACCTAAACATAACCTTTACCCTAAACTTAACCCTAACCCTTAGAACCCTAACCAAAAACTTAACACTAAACCTAAAAATCCTATCCCTAACACTCATAAACCTAAACCTAACCACTAAAACCCTAACCCTATCTCTAACTATAAGGCTAACACTAGCAAACCTAACCCTAAGTATAACACTAATCCTAACCCTAAAAACCCTAACCGTAACAGTAAACCTAACCCTAATTGTAAACATAACAACCCTAATGCTAACAACCATAACCCTAAACCTAACGATAACTCTAACCTTTACACCCTAACCCTGACAACACAAACCCTAACCCTAAGAACACTAACCCTAATTCTAACCCTAACAACCCAACCCTAACTATAACATTAACCCTAACAACCCTAACTCTAACCCTAAGAATCCTAACCCAAACCCTAACAATAACCCAAACAACCCTAACCCACTCTCTAACCATAATAACCCTATCCATAATCCTAATAGCCCAAACCCTAACAACACTAACACTAACACTAACCATAACCTGCAAAACCCCAACCATAAACCTAACCCTAACAAGAAACCTAACAATCCTAACCCTAACACTAACAATCCTAACCCTTACCACAACCCTAACCCTTACCCTAATCTAAGAACATTAACTATAACCTTAAATATAACCCTAACCCAAACACTAAACCTAACACCCTAACCCTAACCCTAACAACCCAATCTCAAACAATAACCATTAAACCCTAACCCTAATCCAAACCCTAGCCATAACAACCTAAATCCTGACCATAACATTAACCCTAAACTTAACCCTAACCCAAAGAACTGCAACTGTGACCCTAACCCTAATAATCCTAAAACTAACCCTATTGCTAACCCTAACAAACCTAACACTAACCCTTACCCTAAGAACCCTATCCCTAATGATAAGCTTAACCCTAACCCTAAGACTAAACTCAACAATGTTAACCCAGAGACTAACAATCCAAACCATAACCCTAACCCTAACACTAACCTTAACCCTTACACCCCTAACATTAACCATAACCCTAACCCTAACACTAACACTAACATCCCTAACCCTAATCCTAACCATAACAACCCTAACCCTAACTCTAACACTAAGAACACTAACCCTAATCATAAACCTAACCGTAACACTAGCACTATACCTATCAACCCTAACCCTAACCCTAACAACTCTAGACCTAACCTTAACCCTACCACTAAACCTAACAGTCCTAACCCAAGCTGTACCTAGTACAATCCCTGTACCTAAACCTAACAACCCTAACCAGAACCATAACCCTAACAACTCTAACCTTAACCTTAACCCTAAACCTAAACCTAACCTTAACAATCCTAACCCTAACCCTAAGAAACCTAACCATAACCATAAACTTAACGCTAATTCTAAGCCTAAGAACCCTAACCCTAACCCTCTCATTAACCCTTACTTTAACCATCCTAACCCTAACACTAACCCTAAAAAGCATAACTCTAATGCTAAGAATTCTAATTCTAACCTAAACCCTAATGCTAACCTTAAAACTCATAACTCTAACCTGAATCCTAAGAACCCTTACCCTAAACATAACCCTCACCCTAACACTAAACCTAACCATTACACTAACTTTATCCCTAACACTAACCATAACCCTAACAACCTTAACCCTAACAGTTACCATAAGCCTAACAGTAAAACTAATTCTAACAACCCTAACCCTATATCTAACTCTAACAACACTAACCATAATTCTAACCCTTATTCTAACCTTAGCAACCCTAAATCTAACAGTAATGCTAACACTCAACGACACCCTAACATTAACAATAACCATAACAACCATAAGCCTGACCCTAATGTTAAACCTAACCTTATCCTAACATGAAGAACCCGAACCCTAACCCTAATACTCCTAACCATAACCCTAACCCTAACGCAAACCCTAACAATCCTAACCCTAAACCTAACCCTTACCCTAAGAACCCTAAACTTAACCATAAACCTAACCCTAACACTAACCCTAACCACCATAACTCTAACCCTAACAATAACCCTAACCCTAACCACAACCCTAATAATCCTAACCCTAATCCTAACCCTAACACTACCCTAACAACCCTAACCCTAAGAACCTTAACCTTAACAATAAACCTAACACTAACCC
Source organism: Sigmodon hispidus (assembly GCA_004025045.1). Classification (NCBI taxonomy): domain Eukaryota; kingdom Metazoa; phylum Chordata; class Mammalia; order Rodentia; family Cricetidae; genus Sigmodon; species Sigmodon hispidus. The sequence continues at coordinate 9,252 of PVIH01020436.1, read as the reverse complement.
TAAGACTAAAAATAACAATCCTAACTCTAACACCCCTAACCCTAACATTAACCGTAACCCTTACAATCTTAACTTTAACGCTAACCCTAAACATAACCTTAACAACAGTAACCCTAACCATAACCCTAATTATAACATCCCTAACCTTATCCCAAACCTTAAACCTTACAAGCCTAACCATAACCCTAACGCTACCATAAAAACCCTAAGTCTAACTCTAACCCTAAGAACCCTAACCTTAACTATAAACCTAACCCAAACCCTAACTGTACACCAAACAACCCTAATTCTTACAACCATAACCCTAAACTGAACCCTAACACTAACAATTACATCTGTAATACAAACCCTAACAACCCTAACCCTAAACATAACCCTAACAACCCAACCCTAACAATAACACTAATTCTAACAATCTTAACCCTATTCCTTTAATTCAACCTTACAAGCCTAACCCTAACCCTAATCTTGAAACTTACAAGCCTAACCCAAACCCTAAGAACCCTAACCCTAAGAATCCTAACCCATCCCTAACCCTAATCCTACCTAACCCAACCCTAACCATAACCATAACTTTAAACCAAACCCTAACAACCCTAACCCTAATGCTACCCTGTGAACCCTAACCATAATCATAAACCTAACCATTACCCCAACACTAATCTTACCATTCCAAACCCTAACCCTAACAAAACTTACCCTAACCCTAACCCTTACAACCCTAACAACCCTAACACTATCCCTAACCTTAACAACCTTGTCCCTAACACTAACCCTAAGAAACTTAACCATAACCTTAACCTAACCCTAACTCTAACACTAAACCTAAAACTCCTAACCCTAACAACCATTAACCTAACACTAACATTTAAACTCTAACTATAACCCTAACCCTGAGAACCCTAAGCCTAACCCTAAGAACCATAACCATAACCCTAACTCTAACAACACTAACCCCAACCCTAACATTAACCCTAACCTTAACCATAACCCTAAGAACCCTAATCCTAAAATTCCTAATTCTAACCCTTTCCCAAACCCTAACACTAACCCTAAAAACCCTAACCCTAGTTCTATCACTAACAATAAGAACCCTAACCCTAACCATAAACCTAACGCTAACCCTAACAATAAACCTAACAACCCAAACATTAATCCTAACAATCTTAACCCTAAACCTATCACTTACCCTAACTCTTTCAAACCTAACCCTAAACCTAACTATAACCTAAAAACCCTAATTCTAACCCTAACAAGCCTATCATTAACCACAACCCTAATTCTAACATCCCTAACCATATCAAAACCTTAAACCTTACAACCCTAACACTAACACTAACCTCAAACCTAACTTTAACACTAAACCTAAAAACCCTAACCTTATCCCTAAAAATGCTAACCCTAACCCTATCCCTAACCCTAACCCTAAAAGTCCTAACCCTAACCCTAAGAACCCTAACTCTCACCATAAAACTAACACTAACCCTATCATTAAACCTAACAACCCTAACAGTCTTAACCCTAACTCTAACACTTACCCTAACAATCCTAACTTTAACCCTAACCATAACTCTAACCCTAAAAATCCTAACCCTAACCCTATCCATAACCCTAATGCTAACCCTACAAACTCTAACCCTAACCCTAAGAATCCTAACCCTAACCATAACACTAACATTAAACCTAACAACCCTAACCATAACCCTAACAATCTTAACACTAACCCTAACAATCCTAACTTTAACCCTAACCCTAACCTTAACACTAACAAACCTAACACTAACAACATCCCTAACCCTAACCATAACTCTAATTCTAACAAACCTAACACTAACCTTATCCCTAACCCTAATAACTCTAACCCTAGCCATAAACCTAACCCTAACCCTAAGATTAAACCTAAGATCCCTAACCCTAACCCTAATGCTAACAATCCTAATGCTAACCCACACCCTACCACTAACCCTAACAACCATAACACAAATCCTAACCCTAAGAACCCTAACCCTAAACATAACACTAACACTAACACTAAACCTAACAATTCTACCCTAACAACTCTAACCCTAACCCTATCCCAAACAATTACACCCCTAACTTTAACCTTAAGCCTAACATTAAGTCTAAACTTAAGAACCCTAAATCTGACAATCCTAACCATAACCTTAACCCTAACGCTAACCCTAAAAACCTTAACTCTAAACCTAACCCTTACCCTAAGAACTCTAAACCTAATCATAAACCTAACTCTAACACTAACACTAAACCTAACATCACTAACACTAACACTAACAATCCTAACCCTAACCCTAACCCTAATACCCTAACCCTAACACTAATAATCCTAACCCTAACACTAACTCTATACCTACAACCTTAGCCCTAACCCTAACAACCCTAAAACTAACCCAAAGCAAACACTAACCCTAAACCTAAACAACCTAAAAACTAACCCAAACAAAACGCTAACCCTACCCCAGCAACCCTAACCCTAACCGTAAACCTAATCATGACCCTAACACTAAACCTACCAACCTTAACCCGAAACCTAAACAAACCTAAACCTACACCTAACCATCTTACTAAGCCTAACCCTAACACTAAACCTACCAACCTTAACCCGAACCATAAACAAACCTAAACCTAAACCTAACCATATCACTAAGCCTAACCCTAACAACCCTAACCCTAAGTGTAAACCTAACCCTAACAGTAAACTTAACAACTCTAACACTAACCCTAACAAACCTAAACCTAACATTAACCCCACACCTAACCCTAACATCCCTAATACTAACCACTCTAACCCTAACCGTAACGTAATTATAACTACACTAACCCGAACAACCATAACCCTAAACATAACCCTAACACTAAACTTTACAAAGCAAACCCTAACCCTAATAACCCTAACCCTAATTTTAACAACTCTAATACTAACCCTAACTCTAATAACCATATTTCTAACCCTAATAATCCTAACCTTAAACTAACCCTAATGCTAACCCTAACAACCCTAACCTAACCTTAACACTAAAAACCCTATCCCTAAACCAAACCCTAACAATAAACATAGCACTCCTAACCCTAACACTAACCCTAACCATAACAATAACACAACCCTAAAATTAACCATAACCCTAACAACAATAACCATAACCATTAAAACCTATTCCTAAGCCAATCCCTAACAATACCAACCTAATCCTAAATGAAGCCCTAACACAAACCCTAACCCTAACAACCCTAACACTAACACTCACCTCTACAACACTAACCTGAACAACCATAACCCTAAACTTTACCATAAGCCTAACCTTTACAATGCTAACAATAATCCCTACCCTAAGAACCCTAACCCTAAGCCTAAGAACCCTAACTCTAACCCTAAAAGCCCTAATCAAAACCTGACACCTACGACCCTAACCCTAAGAATACTAACCCTAAACCTAAGAACCATAACCCTAACCCTATCCCTAACAATAACAACCTTATCCAGAACCCTAACCATAACAAACCTTAACCCTAAGAACAATAGTAATAACCTTAAACATAACCCTAACCCTAACACTAAACCTAACACCCCTAACCCTAACAACCCTAACACTAACCCTAACCTTTAAACACTAACCCTAACCATAACAACCCTAACCCTGACTGTGATGTTAATCCTAACCTTAACCCTAAACTTACAGTCTGTATCCTTAACCCTAATAACTTTAACCCTAATGCTATTGATAACCCTAACAACACTAACCCTAACTCTGAGAACCCTAATGCTAACCATATACCTAACCCTAACACTAAACCTAACAACCCTAACCCTATCTCTAACTATAATAACTATAACCATGACCCTAGCGCTAACCCTAACAATAACTGTAACCCTAAAAACACTAACCCTAACCCTATTCCTGACCTTAAAAACATAACCATAACTGTTACCCTAACCATAAACCTAACACTAACAACCCTAAGCATAACCCTATCACTAACAGTGACATCCCTTACCCTAACCCTAACAAGACTAACATTAATCCTAACACTGAGAATACTAAACATACTTAAACCTAACCCTAATGCTAAACGTAAAACCCCTAACTCTAATAACCTTAACCCTAACACTAACCATTAAACACTAACCCTAACCCTTACACTAAGAAACCTAACCCTTAGAACCCTAACCCTTAATTGAACTCTAAAAATCCTAACCTTAACCCTAACCTTCATGCTAACACTAATGCTAATCCTAACAACCCTAACCCTAACCTGAAGAACCCTAACTCTAACCATAACAACACTAACTCTAAACCTGAAAACCCTAACCATGACATTAAACATAACCCTAACCCTAACACTAACCCTAACACCCCTAACCCTAATTCTATTAACCCAAACACTATCCTTTAAAGCCTAACCCTAACCATAACCATAACAACCCTAACCCTGATCCTAATCTTAACTCTAACTTTAATCCTAACCCTGAGAACACTATCCCAAACCCTAATAATCCTATCCCTAACCCTAATGCTCACCCTAAAAACCCCAACCCTAATCTTAGGAACCCTAACCCTAACCACAAACCTAACCCTAACACTAAACCTAACAACCCCAACCCAAACCCTAATAATTCTAACCATAACCCTACCCCTAACAGTAACCCTAACACTTACAACCTTAATATTAACCCTAACCCTAACAAACCTAACCCTAACAGTAAACTCAACACAAACCCTAACACTAACAACCCTAACCCTAACCCTAACTCTTACACAAAAAACCTAACTCTAATCATAAATCTAACCCTAATACTAAACCTAACAACCCTAACAATCTAAACCCTAAAAATAACCCAACCCTAACACAAACACTAAACCTAATAGCCCTAACCCAAACTGTAACCTAATTCTAACCCTACACCTAAACCTAACAACCCTAACCCTAATCATAACCCTAACCCTAACAACCCTAACACTAACCCTACCTATAAAAACCCTAATCCTAACCATAAACTTAACCCTAACCCTTACACTCAACTCAACAACACTAACCCTAACAACCATAACCCTAAACTTTACCCTAACCCTAACTTTTACAATCCTAACACCTAAGAACCCTAACCGTAAGCCTAAGAACTCTAACTCTAGCCCTAAAAGCCCTAACCAAAATCTAACTCCTCAGAACCCTAACCCTAAGAATCCTAACCCTAACCCTAAGGACCATAACCCTAACACTATTCCTAACAATAACAACCTTATCCATAATCCTAAACCTAACAACCTTAACCCTTATCCTAACCCTAAGAAAAATAACCATAACCTTAAACATAATCCTAGCCATAACAGAAAACCTAACCTAACCTTTATAATCTACACCTAACTCTACACCACTAACCCTAACTACCCTAACCTTAACCCTAACCTTTAAACACCAGCCCTAACCATAACAACCCTAACAGTGACTGTAATGTTAATTCTAACCTTAACACTAAACCTAAGGTCTGTAACCCTAACCCTAATAATTCTAACCCTAACCCTATTGATAACCCTAACAACACTAACCCTAACCCTGAGAACTCTAACCCTAACACTAAACCTAACGACCCTAACCCTATCCCTAACTATAACAACCCTAACCCTGACCCTAATTTAAACCCTAATGATAGCCATAATCCAAAAAATACTAACCCTAACCCTATTCCTAACCTTAAAACCTATAACCTATAACCTAACCATAAACCTAACCCTAGCAACCCTAACCATAACCCTATCACTAACCCTAACAACCCTAACCCTAGTCCTAACAAGACTAACCTTAACCCTAACCCTGAGAATCTTAATCATAAACTAAAACCTAGCCCTAATGCTAAACCTAACACACCTAATTCTAAAAACCTTAACCCTATCGCTAACCATTAAACACTAACCCTAACCATTACACTAAGAAACCTAACCTTAACCCTTAAAACCCTAACCCTTAATCGAACTCTAAAATTTCTAACCTTAACCCTAACCTTAACCCAAACCCTAACGCTAACCCTAACAACTCTAAACTGAAGAACCCTAACTTTAACACTAACATTAATCCTAACCAGTACAACCCTAACTTTAACCCTAATAGTAACCATAACCCTAACAGCCCTAACCCTAACAGTAATGCTCACCCTAACTGTAACCCTAATTCTAACAACCCTAATTCAGTACATAACCTTACACCATATAACCCTAACTCTAACACTAATCTTATTGCTAACCATAACAATCCTACCCTAACTGTAACACAAAACCATAACCCTTACCCTAACAACCCAAATTAAGCCTAACCCTATCCCTAAGAACCCTAACCATAACCATAAACCTAACCCTAACCCAAACAGTAAACCTAACAATCATAATCCTAACAAGCATAACCCAAAACCAGACCCTAACACTAATGTTTACAACCCTAACCATAAACCTAAGAACCCTAACCATTACCCAAGTACCCTAACCATGACCCTAACCCTAACAATCCTAACTCTAACTCTAATAATCCTAACCATAACTCTTAGAATCTTAACCCTAACAAATCCATGCCATAACCTTAACCCTGACTCTAATCCTAACACTTACAACAATAACCCTAACCCTGAGAACCATAACCATAACCATAACCCTAACCCCAACACTAAACCTAACATTCCTAAGACTAGTCCTAACAACACTAACACTAATCATAACACTTACAACCCGAATCCTAACACCCTAACCCTATCCCTAACCCTAACAAACCTAACCATAATCGTAACCCTAATCCAAACAACCCTAAACATAACCTTAAACCTAACACTAACCCTTACACTAAACCTGACACCCCTAACCCTAACAAACATAACCCTAACACTAAACTTTAAACCCTAAAGCTAATCCTAACATTAACTTTTAATATATAAACCTAACCCTAACCTTAAGAACCGTAACCCTAACCCAAAGAACCATAACCCTAAAATCCCTAACCCTAACATTATCCCTAACTCTAAAAATCCTAACCCTAAGGCTAACCCTAATCCCAACACTAACTGTAAAAACCCAACCTTAATCCTAACCATAAGAACACAAAATCTGACTCTAACAACCCTAACTCTAACCCTAACAACTCTAACCCAAACTCTAATCCAAAGATCCCTAACTCTAACCCTAAGAATCTAAATCCTAACCCTAACCCTAACCCTAACAATAACAACCCTAATCCTAACCCTAATAGCCCTAATCATGACATTAAACATGACCCTAACCATAACACTAAACGTAACACCCCTAACCCTATCTATTAACCCTAACCCTAACACTAACCTTTAAACCCTAACCCTAACCATGACAACACTAACCCTGAACCTAATCTTAACCCTAACTTTAATCCTAACCCTAAGAACACTATCCGAAACCCTAATAATCATATCCCTAATCCTAACAACCCTAACCATAACCTTAAGTACCCTAACCATAACCATAAACCTAACCATAATACTAAACCTAAGAACCTTAACCCAAACCCTAACAATTCTAAACATAACTCTATCTCTAACACTAACCCTAACACTTACAACCCTAAACTAACTCTAACCCTAATCCTAACAACCCTAACCCTATCCCTAACAATCATAACCCTAACACTAACATTTAAACCCTAACCATAACAAACATAACCCTGTCCCTAATCTTAACCCTAACTTTAACCCTAAACCTAAAATCACTAACCATAACCCTAATAATCCTAATATTAACACTAATGCTAACCCTAACAATCCTAAACCTAACCTTAACAAGACTAACCTTAACCATAACCCTGAGAATCCTAACCATAAACTTAAACCTAACCCTAATGCTAAACCTAACACACCAAACTCTAAAAACCTTAACCATAACACTAACCATTAAACCCTAACCCTAACCATTACACTAAGAACCCCAACCCTAACCCTTAGAACCCTAACCTTTAATTGAACTCTAGAAATCCTAATCTTAACCCTAACCTTAACCCTAACCCTAACAACTCTAACCCTAACCTGAAGAAACCTAACCCTAACACTAACATTAACCCTAACCCTGACAACCCTAACTTTAACCTTAATCCTAACCATAACTCTAACAGTCCTAACCCTAACAGTAATGCTCACCCTAACTGTAACCTTAATTCTAACAACTCTAACCCTATACCTAAACTTACACCATACAACCCTAACACTAATCCTAACGCTAACCATAATATCCCTAACCCTAACTGTAACCCAAACCCTAACCCTAACAACCCTAAATGAAGACTAACCCTATCCCTAAGAACCCAAACCCTAACCATAAACCTAACCCTAAACTGAACAGTAAACCTAACCACCCTAATCCTAACAACCATAATCCTAAACTGAACCCTAACACTAGTGTTTACAAACCTAACCATAACCCTAAAAACCCTAACCATAACCCAAGTACCCTAACCCTAACCATAACCCTAACAATCCTTACTCTAACCCTAACAAATCTAACCATAACCCTTAGAATCTTAACCTTAACCCATATATAACCATAACCTTAACCCTCACTCTAATCCTAACACTTACAACCCTAACCATAACCCTAAGAACCCTAACCATAACCATAAACATAACCCTAATCCCAACACTAAACTTAACATCCCTAACACTAACCCTAACAACACCAACCCTAACCATAACATTTACAACCCTAACCCTAACACCCTAACCCTATCCCTTACAAACCTAACCCTAACAGTAACAATAACCCTAACCCAAACAACCCTAACAAACATAACCCTAACAATAAACTTTAAACCCTAACACTAATCATAACATTAATTTTATTCAATAACTCTAACCCTAAGAACTGAAACCCTCACCTGAAGAACTCTAACCCAAACCCTAAAATCCCTAACCTTAACATCATCCCTGACCCTAAAAATCCTAACCCTAAGCCTAACCCTAATACTAACCATAAAAACCCTACCCTAATCCTAACCCTAAGAACCCAACACCTGACCCTAAGAACCCTAACAACTCTAATCCTAACTCTAAACCAAAGATCCATAACTCTAACCCTAAGAATTGTAACCCTAACACAAACCCTAACTCTAACCATAACAACCCTAACCCTAATCCTAAAAACCCTAACCATGACATTAAACATAACCCTAACCCTAACACTAAACCTAACACCCCTAACCCTAATTCTATTAACCTAAACACTATCCTTTAAACCTTAA
>PVIH01020435.1:11014-32513 GCA_004025045.1 Sigmodon hispidus | reverse complement strand
CCCCTCCCCCTCCCCCTTTTCTCCTTTGTCCTTCCTTCCCTCTTGCTCCCTAAGTCATCCTCCTCCTCATCTGGTTTCTCCTTTATCTCTCTCTAACATGGTATTTGATTTTCTTTTATTTACTTTAAGTTGTCTTTTAAATTTTTCTTCTCTTTAGTTCTGACAAATATCTTTTTAAATTTATTCTTGTTTTTTAAAAGAATATAACTGTTTATTTTCATATCTGCTTTTTACATAATGGCTTTTCTTACTGTCATCGGTTAGTTTCGTGGTTTGAAGCTGTTTGTTCCTTTTAGGTTTCTTTTGTATTTATGTATTAAATTTTAACTACTGTGATACAAATTCACATCTGCCTTTTCTCTGGCATCTCCCAGACCTGGGATGAGGGCCTCTCTGAGGCATGCTTTCCAGTATCTCTATGGCACATTGATTTTTCAGCTCCTCCTGAAGAGACCTGTCTTCTGTATTTTGAATCGCTTCATTTTCTGTCTTGGAGCTTGCCTTGTTACTCTGCAGAAGGGATGTATATGACTTTTAAATTGCTCATATGATATTGATGGATTTTAGTCATATGAACCAGAGAACTTTTCATTGATTCTATAATATTTTTAGATACATTAGCATCTTATCTGAACTATAGAAAAAGGACTGTGCTGAGATACAATCTTTTCCTAATGTGATGCCAACTGTAGGTTATAAAGTCAACATAATGAAATGAAATACTCTCTATTTCGCACAGAACTGCTTTATTAAAGGCAGTTAGATAATGCATATTGTATGACTGTGTGTGTTATCATGAACACATGTATAAATTAAGACAAGTAATTTTTTCTTCATAAAAATCACAAGAACAAGACATGAAGAATGTGATCATTGCAACTCATTGTTTTCATATGTGTGCACTATTTGTGTATGTCTGTATGTGTGTTATGTATCTTGTTCCTAATTTTGTGCTGAAGTTAGGATTTCAATTGTCACTTGATAAAATAAAATATTACCAGCAGATCAAAGTGATCAGGACTATATGAAGGAGACCTTTCTCTTCTCTTTTCTTTCTTGGGAATGGTGCATTACTCAACAAACTCTATCCATCCATTGGATAACAGCATCTCATTTACAAAAAGTTATATGACTTTTTAAAAACATTATGAAGCAGTTTTCAAAAAGAAAGTATAACATTAGATTTGGGGAAATTTAGCTTTTTAAACATCTCCCTTCCCTGAGAGAACTACTCCAGATATATTAACTGTCGCTTTGAAGAGTCACTTGGGTAATGAAAAAGTGCTCATGTATACACAAAGGGATTGCTCACTTGTGTTCATTTTTCTTTATATTTTGTAAATGTATTATGAGACATGTTAGTGACTAGACTGCAGATATTAAAACCACAAGTCAAAAAATGTAAAAGTTAAGATTTTTATAATTCTATTTGGAAATCGCTAGCTTTTCCTACCCATGTGGGTTATAATTTTAACACTTCATTATTGTAACTTATTACATTTAATAAACTAACAATTGAGACCAGCTTCAATTCTCAAGCAGCAATGTAGCAGATGTTTCATTTTGTGAAGAAATGTGGATCTTGATGACTGTGATCTGTGGCCACATGGGGGAAAAGAAAGGAAGGGTGAAGGAAAAGGTCCTGGCTGCTCATATTGTGAACAAGAAGCACTCATCCATTCAGTAGCATTCCCCAGTACTTGCTGAGAGCCGAGCACTATTATAGGGCCTGCACTCCAGCAGTGAACAGAGCAGACACATTCTCTGCAACATAGCACTTTCAGGGTGGAGAATAACCTAAGCAAGCAAGTCATGAATACAAAGGCCATGAACTGGTGGTATGATAAGGGATGGAGAAATAATCATGGTGGATGCAGTATAGTGGGGTACAGCATTGTAGAGTACAAGGTAGTTTCCTGGTGTGGCCTGAGGCAATACTTCAATAAAATGATATGTAAATAAAGGTCATTGGCTGCTATCCTCTAGATTAATTTAATAAAATGAGTCTTGATATTTTTTATTTCTTAAAATGTACTTTTTATTTCTTAAAATGACACACAATAGTGTTAAAGGGAAAAATGCAATAAAAACCAAACAATGTTCTTTTCAGGTCCTATTAATTACTGAAAAACAGTACCAGAATTATAGCCCAACACTAATGAATTAACAAATTCCATTTTCATTAAGTTCTTATTCCACTCAAGGACTAATTAAGGGATCATAAATGACTGTATTTTGTATATTTCCATGTAAATATTTTATGAGCATATGCAAATACGTATTTCCTCTGTGAACAGTACTTTTCATTTTAAATAAAAGAAAGCCTAAATAACCAAGCAAGTCTCCTTCCTCTTCTCTTGAAAACCAAGCCCGTGCTAGTAAGTAGAATCAGGAAGGAGGCAGCTCTGGGGCAGCTGCCTCCGGACATGGAAGGGTTGTGTCCGTCTTCAGGCAGCTTGCACAAGAGTGAGTTCCAACCCAGGAGATCCTCACTTACTTTTGGAGATGAACTCAGAAGAATTTGCAGAACAATGTTCTGTTATTTGTATAAACACAGAAATATTTAAGCTTAAGAGGCATCTATGTAATGAAGTGTACCGGGACATGAGCTGAATGACGTGAGAGAAGGTGAGGCACAGGCATGCTCCTTTGTCTGTTCTGAGCTTCTCTCCATCCATCCATCATGTTCTTTGACGGCTGCAGCTCCTTACGTCATTGCTGGTACCAGGCTCAGTGCTGTATAGACAATTAGTCACAAGAAGAATGAAGTGAGAAGTAATTTTAAAGTGTGCAAGATTTTGTGTGTTTTGGAAACTGTAAATCTAGCTACCTGCTAGTGTACAAATCCTAATTGATCTTATAATAGTAATAATAATAAAAAAGGAGCCAGATTTGGGGAAAAGCTAAAAGATCAGAGAGATAGAGGAACAAACTACAACACCGTCTCACCTTACCAACTCCTCAGCCAGAAAAGGTAGATCCTGTCTCCATGAATCCTCAGACTGAATACAGAAGCAAAGGCAAGCACAGGCTACAATGGAAGGGGGAACTCTGTCTCTTTCCCCCTTATATTCCTTTCTCTGCCCAGCCATATCACTTCCTGTTTTAATTTTCCTAGTGCTGGGATTAAAGGTGTGTGTCTCCGCTGCCTGACCTCTATGGCTAACTCTGACTGGCTCTGCCCTCTGGTCTTCAGGCAAGCTTTATTAGATACACACTGTACCACCACAACCTGCCCCACTGTCTGCTATATAAATTAGTGAGAAACCAACTAGATATCCAAAGTATTATATTAGAAACTTAAGTTTTGTGTAATTAACTATAGTACATGTTTTGTCATTTATTTTGCTTCCTAAAATTAATATCATAAAATATTCACCTGTTCCTTAGTGTAAACCTGGTGGGCGATCTAAAGAAGATGAAGTATAAATAGATCAAAATTTCTTTTTTATTGCAAGAATAATAGAATGTTTAAAGGGTATTTAAATATATAACTTAGAATACTTAAGTCCAGATTTTGAGGACAGGAAGCCTCTATTGTCACTGTAGAGAGAGACCTTTATCCTTTATTCCTAGGTTCAGGAGGAGACTCCTAATACAAAAGATAGAGCTACAGGAGAAAAGCATATAGATGTACTTCATGAGGACACAAAGACCTGGATCTTAATTTATTATGTTGTAGGATTGGTGAGAAGTGAGCAGTTATGGAGAAATAGCACTGGACAAAGCAAAAATATGTAATGGTAGCAAGGTATGGCCTTATCACAGAGATAAGCTGTAGGAAAGATACCTCCCACATAAGAACCTTCTACCTACACCAGAAACTCCCTATTCCTGAAACTAATCTCTAGGGATACTGAGGAACAGATTCAAATTCTGAAGCAGAGAGTCTGTGTGGCATCAATTGTTTATCATGTAAACATTGTTTTAACTGTGTTGTGAACCTATCACCATGCCAGCCTTAGTCTTAGACCTCCAATTCTCCTGCGCTTGTTTTTTGTTCATTTTTCATCTAGAGAAGGCATTCACACATCAATCAGTACAGCAGCGAAATGATCAGCAAAAAGGGTTCTAGCTAAAGAAAGAGGTATGGTTGCCCATCTGTCCATGGCTTTTGCAGATATAGCCAATCATGGATAAAAATTTACAGATCAGAGATTACTTCTGTACTGAATACACAGCCTTTTTGTCTTGTCAAAATTCCCTAGGCATGACAACCAATGCAGTATCTATGTACCGCTTAGGCATTATGAGCCGTCAGCAGATGGTTTCAAATATGCAAAAAGGAATGTGGAGGTGTCACATGAGTACTGCACCCTTCATATACAGAATTGTATATGAGCACAATTGAGCATTGTGGATCTAAATGTCTGTAGGATCCTGGAGGCACTCCTAGGAGCCCTGAGAACCATGCTCTACTCTGAGAATGCTTTCTGTCTGTTTCTCTCCTACCTCTGTGTACCCATCCTATCCTCTCAAGAACAGAGACAATTTAGGGTTTGAGATTCACTGGATAGGCATAAGACAGGGGTCAAGTTGAAGTAGGTAGTCAGGAATTAAAATGGGGTACATTCTTAGGGTTCACAGGGAAAACTGCTGAGCTTGAGCAGGATGGAAATCAGGTTAGCATCACCAGCAACTATAAAGATTCTGATTTTACTGTGACTCTCACTGAATGTGAGTATCCTGTTCCTGGCCATTTACCTACTAGAGAGTCAAGCTTCCTTCCTTGATTTTAGAAGAACTGAAGGCAAGACCTATCCCTGATCTTCTCTAGAAATGTCTTCCATCATGCCCCTTTGTTAGTATTTTGCACATGGAATAACACATGGACATCCTAGCAAGCTAACCCTAACCTACCCCCCTAACCCTGACCCTTACCCTAACCTCCCTACTCCTAACCCTAATGCCCTTACCCTAACCCTAATCCCAACCCTAACCTCCTTAACCCTAACACCCTTCCTCTAATTATAACCCCCCTAGCCCTGACCCTGACCTTGATCCTAACCCTGAGACAGCTTAAGGAAATTCAAAGGGAAAAAGGACAGGAACACCGGGGACAGAACCTTATCACTATCCTTTCTTCTACACTAGTCATTCTCCACTGTTTTTAGTTCATTCCCCTTTACTCATTTATCCAGTAAGCATCCATTGGCCACTTTTTGTTACCATCATTATTTCCAATAATTTCTTCTGTCTTTTTTGTAATCTGCTCTATTTTGCCTTCATCTGATAGCCACTAAAGCTCATTTTTTTTTCTGTGCTAACCTCAAGAAGGCTGCTTGCTGTTCCTCTACAGTAGATGCTGCATGTTCCATTAGCCTAAGAATGTAACTTTAATGGCAGGTGTTTCAGGAAATCTCAGTCCCCTGTGTTAGAACTGCCCTACCAGGTGCTGTGAGGCCAAAGGAACAGGTGCAGTCCTCCTGGTGACTAGACCAGAGGATCGACACTCTTTGGATCTTAAGTAGGGGACTTCTAAAATGTTCACTATAAAAGTGGCTTTGTTTAATCTGATTATATCTGATTTATCTTTTTTAAAAAAATTCTTTAACAGTTTCATACATGTGTACAATATATCTTGGTCATATCTACCCTCTTGCTTTACTTTGGATTTCCAGAAATTCCCCAACACACCTCCCTCACTTCATGCCTTTTTCCATTTTAATAATCCACCTAAACTAACAATTGCTGTCCAAATGCACCTGGTGAGTGGTCATCCAATGGGACTATCTACCATGGCCATCCCACCAAAGAATGGTGACTCCAACTTTCTCTGCAGCCAATGGCTCCTCTGCTAGGGGCAGGGCATGAGCATACCTTCCCTGCTCATGCTAGAATCTTTGACAGGTTTGATCTTGAGCGGGTCTTGTGTAGGTAACCTCCGATGCTGTCTGATCATTTGTGTAATAGCCATGTGACATGTCCAGAGGCCAGTATTTCATGCCTGTCCTCTCCATCCTCAATTCTTACAGTCTGTCTACCTTTCTTTCTCATTGTCCTAAAATCCTGGTAGGAGTCTAGGGGCTGGACTAATATCAAGACTCTGAGGCACAGTTCTGACGATGGCTATGCCAGGGCTGGTCAGAAAGATCCACATGTCTCTTTACCGACTTTGTTTACTCACAGTACACAGAAAGCTATTCAGAGATACCAACCAGGTTTCTCAGGGGTATTCAGGCCAGCAAGCACTCAGGAACGCTGCTATTACAACAGGCTGAATTTCTGTAACAATGCTTGGAGGTAGTATATGATGGGTGGTCTGAGAGGCTAGGGCAGAGAGAAATGGACTTGAGTATCTCTAACATGCAACTTTCAGACCTATTTCATTCAAGATGGGCCTTCAGTCAGACACATAGCATCTAGTCTGTTCCCCTGGTACTGGGGTTCTAAATATAATGAAATCTTAAGAATACCATGCAATGATATCCCTGGGCCTTAGAAATATTGATAAATTTATTTTCTTGTTCTTTGATTAAACGTCCTTTCTGCCCAATTAAAAGGTAGGTTTTTAGAGGAAAGCATTTAATCAATCATTTTTAAATAACTATAACAGCCATATAATGTCCTGTCACTATTGCACTGGTGTTTCTATTTTTTTTTTTTAAGTATATAAGAAATTAAAGTCCTTGCTGTATTTAGTTTAAGGTGGTTTGATAGTCAGCTTTTGTTAGGAGCATTAACAAATTCTAAGCAACTTTCCCAGCATCTATGATATTCTTTGTTTCTGCTGGGATTTGCAGTGTACAAGAAAGTAGGAACAATGTAGCTCACATTATTCCAATAATTAACATGTGTGAAGGACAAGTCTCTGCATAAATTCTCCTCATAATAGGAGGAGGTGTGTGGAGACAGTGGGGCATCCTGTTCTGGAATTTTAATATTTAAAATGTTGTCCTCTTAGGAGCTGAACCTCTGGCACACATACAAGTCGGCCTTTCACTTGTTTTATTTTTATTTATTTATTTTTTTCCCCAAATAAATAGAGAGGATTTCAAATACAGCATTGTTAGTCAGTAGTCTTCATTTCTACACAGCAAAGTCGAAGATTAGCAATTCTAATAGCTTCTCAACTACTTTCTCTATTTCAAAAAGTTTTGTATAACATATAAAATAAAGATTTAATCAACATTTGAAAGAAACTGTGATGCTGACCTGGTTTTATTGAATTTCTCCACCAGGACTTTATTCATGTTGTCAGGCATAGATGCAGAGCTGTGTTCAGTTTCTCATAACTCCAAAGGGCTGCTGTGCATTTGTCCTCTTGCTGGCATCTCAGATGCAGAATGGCCTTCAGCTCCAAGGGACTGTAGTCACATTGTCCTGCCTCTCAGCATTCTGGGAAATCAAAGTCACTTCAGCACTTAATATTCCTGGCCTGTGAGATGGCTCAGCAGGTAAAGGCTCTTCCCACCAAGCTCATAACCCACATTTGATCTTAGGGCCCACATGATGGGTGGAGAGAACCAACCGAAGGTGTCCTCTGACCTCCACTGTACACATGCCCCCCACACATGAGGAAAGGAAACAGTGTTCTTGTTCAAAGACACTGGTACCCTAGGCATTCACAGGACTTCCAGCCACTTGTCACCTTGTCCAGATCAGACTTGATCCCCCTCAGTAGAGGGCACTTTCCTTTCTCTTTCTTTAATGACTAGCTGTGTAGTATTTTTGAACTAAAGTACTCTTCTTTTAGGATATAATGTATTGACTGATTTAAAAATTTTAGGAATGAGAGATTATATTTATTACACATTTATTTCTACAAGTAACATTTATGTAAATGTTGATAGAATAAAGTCTTATTTTTATTCTTTAAAATTTGTAGCAAAACACACAACATAAAATTTGCCAATTTAGCTACCTTAATTCGTGTAGTTTGACAGTGTTCAGGATAGTTACATTACTGTGCAACAAGTTTCCAAAACTCTTTGCATTTTGCAAGACTAAAATTCTGCAGCCTTTAAATAGCTTGTCACATACCTGGTAGATGCCATGTTTTCTGTCTATATGAGAAGAACATGAGAAATTTTGTAAACATATATGATTGTTAATGTGGCTCCTTAACTACATCACTATAACTGAAATGTTATTTAGCTACTAAAAAAGGTATGAAACACTACCTACATTGCAAAATATAAAATATATGCAATTTAATTAGAAAATTTTAAAGCTTTAAACAATGTTTTTAAACCTTGTCTCGAGCCAGAATGATTATGCAAACTGAATAGGTTATAAACCTTTAAATTATGTAAATCATTTTAAGCCAGTTTAATATATATATATATATGAGGCC
Organism: Sigmodon hispidus; assembly: GCA_004025045.1. Lineage (NCBI taxonomy): Eukaryota > Metazoa > Chordata > Mammalia > Rodentia > Cricetidae > Sigmodon > Sigmodon hispidus. Next base: position 24,217 of record PVIH01020435.1, on the reverse strand, counting down.
ATACTATTTAATATTTCTCATACTAATATGTATATATGTATGTGTGTATATGTGTATGTATGGAATATATATGTATATATACACATACACACATTTCTGGCATTTATATTCAGTTTATATTTCTACTAGCAAAACACTGTCATTTTTGCTATATTTGACTTAAGAAAATAATTACAAAAAGTAACTAGGTCTTTGCTGTTGCTCCCAGCCATTGCCAAAGTGTCTTTGGGCTATTGTTGTGTAGCAGGGTTGGGCTCTGTCTCCACCCGGGCCCTCTTGCCAATCCCTTTGCATTACTTGGTTACTTCCTCAGTCTCAGAAGCTGTGACTTTGGGCATCAAGGGTCACAGCCTAATCCTAAAGTTAGTTCTTATGTACTTAGCAATAAAATTTCAAACGGAAGTTTTCATGGTTGCCTTGAATATTCAATCCCTTTTCTTAGGCTAAAAATAAATATAAAAGTGATTTAAATATATATGCTTGCTTATACCTTTACTAAATTCCTTGGCACTACTTAGCTCTTTGTTTCATGACTGATGTTTATTTGGTTACTTTTTCATTTTTACATTTCATTCCATTATTAAAGTCTAGAAATAAATTATGCAAGCCAAACTATTTCATTTTTTTATTATCCTAGTTTCTTTTTACTTCCCATGATAAACATTCTTTAGAATGGCTTATTTAATAAAACATTGTATCATCAGTCATTCCCATCTGATTTAATGTACAAAATATAGGTGAAGCATTAGAAAAAGTGTCTTTACATTAAATTTTATTCTGTCTGTGATTTGTCATCTTTTCCTAATTGTTTATAAAGCACAACCCATTTCTAAGCTGAAGATGCCACAGGCTGCTCTCTCTGCCAGCCCTTGCTCAGATGTGTGTAACTTAGTAACAGAAAAGGAAGAAGCTCCATGTGGAATCGTTACCCCATTCTCAGAAGCCATTCGTTGGTACACATCTTCCAATGTGATAAAATAAACCAATCACAAAATAAGCAAAATGGCTTCTGTTTAGACATCTGCAAGTAGCTAATGAACCCTGTGTATTTTATTAATAACTGTGTATTTATATAGTTACTGACAAATACTATTTAAAATAGATCTTTAATCTTGCATCCTGCCAGTGAAGCTAACCAGAAGCTGTGACGTTGTAGCTCTGCAGAGAGACTTTAGGTCTGGCTGGGAGGTGTTTCTGACCTTCAGTGGCCCTTGCTTTTTCTGTTCCCTATACCATCTATGTGAGCATGGTGCAGAGAAGAAAATTAGTATGGGCTTTGCAGTCCATCCATTGGACTCATTTCAATTAAAAATAATTCAGTGCAGCATTTCAACTTTCAAGTTCTTCTGTTGCCAATTTTAATGAAAGATATTATGCTGCTTATGTGAAATTCTGAAGTAAAACTGTTCTGTTGAGTGTGAAGAAAGTGTTAAAAAGAACACGGCTCCTCTCTGCTCTTTCTGCCTCTTTTTCCACCTTCTGCTGCACACATTCCTCTCCTAGATTTTGAATGTGGATGTACTTGTGCATGTTTTGAAGTAATGTTTGGCTTTACCATGATTTGTATATTTCTCCTTTGATTGATGCTATGCATGCTTATTGTACAATACTGAAAATGTCAAAAAAAGGCGTTTTTCTTTTTTCCCCAAGTTTATAAATCTTTTTGTGTTTGCTGGCCTGGCCTGGCCTTTTACTCACCTGAGCTTTGCTGCACTCACTGGCCCTGCCTTTGTTGGAGCTAGCATGAGAGGTGAGGAGTTTAACGTCTCACACTGAAGAGGGACAGGTAGCTCTCTTCTTGACACTCCTTCTACATCTCTGTGTACCTCTCTCCAGGTTCACAAGCCAAAGCAGGGGGGGCAGAGTATCCAATGAGAATAGATGACACAACATTTCAGAGCTCCTCTGTTGCAGTTTCCTCTGAGCACTGCATTCAGAACAGCTTCAAGAAGACTAGCTGAGATGACCCAGCTTCATTCCAGTCAGAATTTGACCACAATCTTGAATTTTCTCAAGGTCCCCATAAGATTTCCTGCAATCAGCAGGAAGTAGTCTAGAAAACTAATCTCACATTACCAAAAAATGGATTATGGATATGTGTCTTTGTTTACAGTGTTGGTTAAAATATGTTATAGATGATGTTCAGGAAAAAAGCTAAACAAAAAAGATTAGATTTGGGGTTCCTATTTTAAAAAGAGAAAATGCTGTGGGATTATGCTCCTGTACACTGTCAGTATTTGTCACTGTAAATGTTGGTTTAATAAAAGGCTGATTGGTCAAGTAGCTAGACAGGAGGTAGAGGTGGGGCAACCAGACTAGGAGAATTCTGGGAAGTAGAAGAGCAGAGCAGAGATGACAGCAGACAGAGAAAGAGCAGGATGAGAATGCTGCACTGAGAAATTACCAAGCCACATGGCCAAACATAAATAGAAATATGGGTTGACTTAAAAGTATAAGAGATACATAGTAATAAGCCTAAGCTATAGGCCAACCAGCTTGTAATTAATGGGACTGCCGGGGTGCAGGCAGGTCTAGACCTCAGGGCTAGGCTGGACCAGAAACTTCTGACTTACACCCTTGTTGTTCCTTTCTGTGGTTATTCAGGCTCAAGACCCTTGGTTTTGAGGTTTCTACTATTTTTATACCATCTGTCCCTCTTTCTTCCCATGAATGGTCTTGTATGTATAAATCCCAAGGTAAAGAGGAAAGCTTTTCTATCAGTGGAGAAGTTTTGGTACTCTGTTTCTCTCTTTTTCACTTTGGACAACATTCCTCCTTGCTTTTGCTTCTTTAGTCATGTGTGGTGATTGTTTTAGACGTCATTAGAAGAGACTGTTGTGAACAAAGGATTCCAGAACACTAGGCTACAAAAGCCATAAGCTCATTTTAGACTATCTTTCTATTTGAAGTGTAAAACTAATAATAATATAGGTTTGGTGACTTCACACTTCAGGGCTCATCTCTAGTTGCAATGGGGCTATTTTAATAATAACTGCCCCATAGCTGAAGAGCAGCAGAAGAGCAGACGTTTATTTATATGATAGCTTATATAATTCCTAGGAATGGCTGTTCTGACTTGGGGATATAAATGCAGGTAATTTGATTTGGTCCTGAAGACACAGTAAGAGAGAAGTGGAAAGGAGAAGGCTCTGAAGGTCGACCCTGGGAGCACTTCAATCTGTATGGACACCAAGGGATAAAATGAGTATTTATTAACCACCATGCTCCAGGTCTCCCTTGGCACTGACCACTGTGAGTATCCAGTTTGATTCTGAAAGCAGTTTCAGTCCACACAGTAGGATCTAGAAAAGAGAGATGGAGGAAAAAGAAGCAGAGCTGGAGAGTAATAGAATGATGGTGGCCAAGGGGGAGGTGACGTCAACGTAGGGTGCTGTTGAGTTTTTATTATCAACTTGACATAACCAATGTCACCCGGGATAGAGAGCTTCAATCAAGGAATTGCCAAGATCAGATTGGCCTGTGGCCCTGTCTATGAGAGACTGTCTTAACTGATGATTCATGTGGCAGGACCCAGACCACTGTGGGAAGAACCATCCCTAGGTGGGTGGGTCTGAGCCAGATAACAAAGCCACCTAAACCAGAGACCAAGTCAGTACGCAGCAGTTCTTCCTGGTTTCTGTTCCCAGTTCCTGCTTTGAGCTCCTGCCCTAATTTTATTGGTGGACTGTGCCTTGGAAGCGTGAGCCAGATTGGTTGCTTTGCCTCCTGCAATTTATCACAACAACAGAAAGCCAATGAGAAGAAGTTGTTTCTAAACAGTGATGAGTGACAGGGATTGAGACATAACTTACAAATTTCTTTTAAGCAGTAACAACATAATAGTCCTATAATTTTTGGCTGAAATTCACAGAACAAAATCCAAAAATTATCTGGGAGAACAAATAAGCATGGAAATAAGATGGCGTTTCCAAGGAAGACCATGAAAAGAACTGTCTCTGTTAGGCTTAGAGAAAGTCAAAGTAAATAACGTCAGAATGGCACAGAACTAGAGCACTCGAAGAGATCACAAGTCTCTGTAGACAAGTCTACATCCTGCCATGTTATTTCTAAACTAAAGGAGCCACCGTACAACAGGAAGGGAGGGTGAACATCCCCCACAGGCAACTAGAAGCAGGATTGAAACTTCAGGAAGAAACAAAAGGAAGTTGAGTTTTTTTTATAAAATATGTAAGTAAGTTATGGGTGAATTAAAATTAAACACAGAATCAGAGAGAAATAAAGCATTTTATTATTATGAGCTCTGCAAACTGCATCCAGCACTCTCTCCTCTCGATGTTAGGAGCTAACCTATATGATCTGTTTAGCTTCATTCAAATGATTTCCTTGAATTACGTGTTTACAGTTTAATAGAAAGGTGCTGATTTGCCTCCAGCTGCTAACTTCAGTTGGCCAGCCTGCCCCTTTCCCTCTTTGCGTTTTTGTTTACATGTTAGCATACATCACTCAATGTTTTTTGTGTTGTGGTTTTTACTAAATATCATGTTCTGATCATTTCTGAGCATCCTGACAGAGTGGCTACATCTAACATTGTCCCTTGTAGGGAAGCAGAAGCCAAGGTAACATGAAATGTGCATAGAGTGACCCAGGTGATTCTGAGAGAGGAAGGAGACCAGAGCAGGATGGAGGGAAAGCCAGCGCTGCTGTGGATCTCTCCAGCAAAGGAGGGGGAAAGAATGAATGTACACAGAAGCAACACTGGCTGCCTCCAAAGAGGAAAGGCAGCCCCACCTCCTTTGGGTCTCATAGTAATCCTGGCCTCTTGCTGGGCTGTCATCCTTCTTGAGGTTTGGGAATTGCCAATGCAGAACTCCCTTCCTGAACACTGAGGATATGGATCCTTGGTGGTGTGCAACGATTCTCATTTGTGATGCTCATTAGTTCCCCTCCACTTACTGCCTCCATTCATGGCTACCTAACTTTGTTGTAGCCTGTAGCGTCACACTCACTTGTGGTTTGGAGTCAGGATACCTTGTTTATTTTTGCTCACCAACAATTTTTAGAAACATTTGGTTTTATTTCATTTTTTTTGAATGCATAGATGACCTTAGTATGAAGCTCAGACTTAGACATGAGAACAGTTATATGAGAGGAAAGATAGGGCACTCAATGTAAAAAATAAGCCTTCATGGGGACGCCGTATCCTGTGCTTGCTTAACACAGCCAGTGTGCGTCCCAGGGCATAAAGGGGACAATGCCAGTATGCAAGAGAAAAAACACAAGTCGTACTAAGTGACTTGAACTTCAGAGATTGTTAAAATGGGTAAAATAAAGGAAGGCTGGCTATAAAGTATCTATGTCTAGACTAAATAGAATGGGCTCGTCACTGAAGACTAGTGGGGCACACCAGACAGTTTTAAGACCACAAAGACCTGGGCAGATTTGTCTTTTAGACATATTTGATGTGTCTAACTGGAGTAAAGAAGCCCAGGGGGCATGCTCGGTAGTCACTGGGACTGAGGGAAAATCTAGCCCAAAAGTAGAAGAGTAGAGAGTATACAGACAGAGCAATCAGGAGGCTGGCCCTGCAGATCCTGGTCAGGGACTGAGGGAGGGAGGTGGTTAGCTCCTGGTGAGTGGGAATTTAATTTGACAAGCTGGCAAACCTCAGCTTCCACAATGAGCCCCTAAAGAGCTTTGCCTCCCCCCTAAAATAACACTAGGGGGATGTAGACATTTCCTTGTATCTAGCAGCTGAAGTGTGTCCTTTAGCTTTTGGGAGAGCTGAAATCAGAAAAGAGACAGACGGTCCACCTGCCTGATGGTCACTTCTGCATAGACAAATAAAATCACTCCTGTGCTCTAAAGGCTAGTTATAGTGAGTTGTCTGTCATGATAGAGAATATCAAGGAAAGCCCTGTAACGATATTTGGAATTCTTTCCTTCCATCTCTCAAATTAGTTCCCAATCTCTATACATTCAAAGACACCCCCCCAAGCCATTTTTTATAAAGTCAGAAAATCTGAAATACCTGATTTCTCTTCTTTGTGACTTTACTCAGAATTCTTGGGTTCTGTCACTGTGGTGCAAGGTGTATATGGTACTTAAGCAACTGGATGATACTGGCTTACTGGAGATTTGACTTGCATACTTCACGTCAGCCATTGGCAGTCACATTAATGACAGTCATTCAGGTGCTTGATATGAAATAGTCAGAAACCCACTGGTGAGACGCGTGTGCATGCACATATGTGTAGGTATGCACTTTACATTCTTAACACTGCTATAAAAACAAATATACACATAACTTTAGGAAATCCAGGGGCTTATAAACTGAGAAGTCTGTAGTGGTCTTAATGCCATATGAGAGCTAGAGGTTTGGCAAGAAGGAAAAGCACACCTAGGGAAAAGGCAGCATTCCAGGTAAAGGAAACTGTGCAAAGATATCAGAAGAGGAGCTAAGTGGAGATTACTGGAGAAGAGCAAGTAGTTCGGCTCACTGGCACCCAAGGAGTGAAGAGTATTTTAAGAAAAATGGTCGCTATGACTGTTACTGAGCCTTATTTAATGTCTACATGTTACAGAGCAGCAATATCACAAAACAGGACACCAGAGCATGTAGCTAGTTATGAGGACCAGGGAAACATAAAAGTCAAGAAGGGAGGCACCACCCAGGCCTCACAATCAGGGCCAGACCCCTGCTCTGTGGAGGGTCTCAATTATGCCCATTATGATCCCCTGCTAAGAAGTCCCACTGAAGCCTTTGAGCAGAGCCATTTGTGGGACAGAGTCTCAGCTGCAGGTGGTGTACCCTGGGGAGCATGATAGCTTAGCTGCGATCTGTCCTCATCATCAACTTTTGTCTTACTCCTTCCTTCTCACCTTTATTTTGTTACCAAAGTTGTGGTGATTATCTAAAACTGTCATGTAGTATTGATAGTTACAAAATTATAGCCATAGATTAGACAATGACATAAATGTTACTTGTTCTGGCAAAGAGAATAGAACCCAGGGCCTCATGCTAGGCAGACATTCTCTTATTAACCTATATCCTTCATTTCTATGTGTTAAAAATTTGAAGTACCTAAACTGTTAAGGTAGGTTTTAAGATATATAAATGATAGTAAATAATAAACAATTTTCTTACAGCTCAGTGCTCATCAGTTTCTGATGGTTTTAACTAGTTATGACTTCATCAGTAGGTTCAATAATGAGTTGCTTGCTACCTATTACAACTTTGTTAATAAAGGAGTTTGTAGACTAACAAAATTTTATCAAGACTTTGTCTAAAATGTTAATTGTCTCGCGCCACCTCAGCCAGCAAGGAACACGCAACACCGGATCCTTCTCTCTGCACTTTATTCGGGCCTTTCAGATATCTTCTTATCTTTCACTCACTAGCTCATTCTCTCACTCACTCACTCACTGACTCACTCACTCACTCACTCAGATGAACAACCATTCTCTCACAGAGGAAGGCTGCTCTTAGTGAAATACCCTCAGGGCTTCCAATCCAAGATAGCCACGTGGGCATCACCAATAGGCTCAGATACGCGGAAGCAAGCCAGATCCTTGGCCTTAGCCAAATATAGAGTTGTTTACCAGGGAGAGCACTCAAGGCCAACGCCATCTTAAGGTGTGGCTGTATGCAGCTCCCTACAGTTAATTTCTAAAGTTGTATGGTTCTAAGATTCATAACATTGAGTGTTAGATTCACAAAGCCCTAGAATGAGCAGTTACTTCTGGAGGAAATGGTTATGATTCCAAATTTTAATTATACCTTTATTTGAGAATTTTACAGATAATATACTTAAATTAGTTATATGTATTATATAAAACTTTTCAATCTCTTTATATGTTCAAATAAAATCACTGCTGGTGGCAAGTGTGTCATGTGGATGTGCAATGTGGGTGTGTCAGATTCTGTCTGCAATTAGGAAGAGAGAATACTGATGTTAGCTTGCTCATTCTGGCCCCCCTCCTGTCTGTCTCTTTCTCTCTCTCTCTCTCTCTCTCTCTCTCTCTCTCTCTCTCTCTCTCTCTCTCTCTCTCTCTCTCCCCCTCTTCCTCCCTCTCTCTCTTATTTTGGTTTGTTATTTTGTTTTGCCCTTTTCTTTTATTCAGTCAGGGACTCTAGCCATGGACAGTGATGTCCAAATTTAGAGTAGCCTTCCCTATTAAGCCTTTCTGGAAACTTCCTCAGAGACATATTTCATGGGTTAAATGCATTAGTGATTAACTCTGAGTCACCAATAATGCAACAGTGTTGCGTTAAGAAATGAAAGCCCTTTCCTTTGGAGTCATTTAGCCAAGAATGAGATCAGATTTGAATTCTCTACTACATGCTCACTGTGTCTCCCATCTTCTGTCTGTGTGTGAGCCTGAATCTGTGCCTGAATAAAGGCTGGCTTATGAATTTGACCCTGGTGTCTGTTCCTCTGTCTGTCTGTCTGTCATTTAACTGTGTGTCTGTCCCCAACAAGGGCATTGCTCTCTCTTTTATTAAACAACACTGAAAGCATGGCATGGGGAAGGAATGGGATACGTTACAGCAATCTTTAACAGAGTGTTACAAAGGAGTAAGTGACAAACTACAAATAGTACCATTTATCAACTAATATCCATAAATGTGCTCTACATTTATGGTGGATATTCATTTTAGAAGATTGCTTTCAATCTCTGTATTTGCTGCTTTCAGCAAATGATATACTTGCATTGTTCAGGGTCAGGGCAGGGAAGAGGACATTAAGACCTTTTGTGTGTTTACTGCAGTCTTGGCAAGGTTGTCTACATGTTTTAGGCCTTAAACTATGTGAGATTTTTGTTGTTGTGGTGGTGGCGGTTTTGGTTTGTTGTTGGTGTTTTTTTTTTATTATTATTATTATTATTTGCTTTACATAGTTTTTACTGATTCATTGAAATAAGGGATTATTTTCTTCCTGACTTCAAAACAATTAAAGGTTTCTGTTTTGTTCATCATCTGTGCTTTCCTAACTGTGCACATTACCTTGCACATAATGAGCATGTAGTATACACAGAATTGAATTGTGTAAAAGCTTATTTCTTCTTATTTGTGAAAATTCAGAAGTGACTGATAATCTATTATGTCAGTAACAGACTCTTCTACTTACATAGTCTCAAAAAATACTCAGAGACTTTGGCAAACAAAACAGCCCCTCCCGGGAGCTAATGGGCTTCTCGCTCAGGCTTTTAAGAGTTGACCACAGCCCATCCATTTAATTATAGACATGCTACCAGTTAGTCCTGTGTCTTGGGCAGTTGTTGAATCTTTCACTGTTTTAGTTTTCTCCAGTGTCTTTGGGGTTTGCACTGTTTATTCCATGGGGATAATAGCTCCGTAGTAGCCACACCCATTAAGGCTTACTTTGGGAGAGCCAGTGTGTGTTAAGCCAGCCACCAGCTACAGAGCCAGATACCAAGTGATGCTCATGTTGTAATTCTCAGTTGTGAAATTACTAGGAATAGAGGCTAGAGAGATGGCTCAGTGGTTAAGAGCACTGACTTCTCTTCCAGAAGACCTAGGTTTAATTTCCAGCACCCATATCACATGGCAGCTCACAAGTGTCTGTAACTTCAGTTCTAAGGAGTACAACAGATTCATATAGACCTAAATGCAGGCCAAATGCCAATGCACATAAAGTAAAAATAAATTTTTTAAAAAGAGAAGATATTATTAGGAATGGTGGTCTCTGCCAGCTCTTCAGTTTAAACTAATGTCTATGGTTATAGAGATTCTTTTTATGCTTTTCAAGGTGATTTGAATATGATAAATTTGTTTTAAATCACATTTATCCTATGAAAAAGATAAAGTAGCTTTAAACAATGAGATAACCAATCCAAGTAGGATAAGAGCCTCCATAGAGAGACCATCAGAATGTATTCTAAAGTCCTCATGTTGGTGTGAATGCTGTTTATGGTGAAGGATTTGTAAAGAGATAGCCACTGCTGCCCTATGGGCAAAGTGACCATAGCACATCAGCATAATGACTGCCTTCTCAGGAAAATGTGGTCCTGGCTCTGTAGGACCCACCAGGTACATAGCGGACACCTGGTGGGAGACCGGGCTTAACATCAGGAATAGGCCCTTTACTAACTGTCATGGCTCCTTTCCTCATGGGATCTATTTTCTGCCCTTGGCCACTTCGAGCAAAACGTATGCTATACTATACGGGGAAAGGCCACAGATCTACTCACTTCTTAAAGCATGATTTCACACACACACACACACTACAACAAGTTGAGGTTCCAGCAGCAAATTCCTTCACCTGAATATAAATAAGGTCTTAGAGCACTCACTTTAGCAATGCTACGCAGATCCTAAAACAGTAAGGTGATCAGAAAATCAAGGGTCACATATAATTCTTGAGCTTCCCATGGTAAAATGGCAACAAAGAATTAAAGCATATAATTTATTAACTGTATATAATGTCTCAAACAACAACAACAACCACACATTATATAAAGGAATGTGTTGAAGGGCTGGAAGTTTTTCATAGGCAAGACCATTTAGATGTGCTTTAACTCATCTCAGTGATCTGTTGGCTTAGCTTCATGAGTTTATCATCTGATATCTTTTACTCATTTGAGCCTTTTAATTTTCTGAGCAGGGTCATACTTGGACTTGAGTCCAAACTGTGTTTTCTCCCAAAGACTCAGTACTGCCACCAAAGCTTTCCTGGGAATCTTCTTTATTTTTGGCTGAGTGACCCAGCCTGTTACCCAGACCTCCCTTCCCTTAAGAGGTTAGGGGATGAGAGCCTGAAAGGAGGAAAAGAGAACTTGCCAGTAGGTGGCTCACTATGAATGTGCTTGGGACAGGATCAGAAATGTCACCCTCCTCCACTCAGCCTTTGTTTTCAATTCCTGCTGCTTGGAGCCTTTTTCTGTAAGGCCTGAGTCATTTGCAGGGGGGTGAAGAGAGGAAGAAAGAGAAGAAAGCAAGCATGCACCAGCCTCCTCAGAGCATAAGAATAGCATGGCCCCATCTCACCAGAGTGGTCCCCAAGTGAAGCCCAGACCGAATTCTCTTCCCCACACACAATTGCTTGTTCTTTTGTTCCTTGTGTCCTTGGCAAAGACTGAAAGAACTAAGCCTGTAATACTTGGGCCCTCCTGTGTCACTTAAGGAATAATAGGCCATTGTCTTCATTAAGCCACCCTTGTTTTAGCAAATAGAATTTAGAGGCTACAGAGGGAACGTTTTTTTTTGAAGGGGGCAGAATTAGGAGAGAGATGCTTCCCAGGATTCCCTAGAGAAACTGTTCTGTTTCCCCTGCTTTATTGCTCCTCACTGAGAAGATTCGTATTCAAATGGGTTTAGGCTGTGAATAGTTGCTTGCACATTCTCATGCACCCAGGAAGGCTATGATTATGGCTAATTACAGCGAAGAATGAAACCCTAACGAGAGTGCTCAATCAGATTGCTGTTCAAGCATGAAGTAGCTAAGGCCGGCCAATGGAGGTGTGATTCTGGTAATTACAAACATTGTGGCTATTTGAAAAATGCTTAGTAAATCTGTTCAAGACAAAATCAGGTCTAATTAATCACTTTCGGCTCTGATTTCTCCAGATGATCCATTTGCACTATTTTTTTTTAAGTTTAGGGTTCCTTTAATAAACCAAATATAAACATAAAATATGTTCATTTTTCACGCTTTGTTGGTGGAATGTAACTGTATCACCTGTCCCATTGATTTCTTTTCTGCCCATCACATCACAACCTGCCTTTTATGCAACTCAACAGAAGGTTCTTTAAAAAGAAATGTATAGATATTCTTATTATCTGACAACCAAATGCTTTGTGAAAAGTTACTGTAAAACATCAACTGTTAATTTTAAGTGTCCAGGTAGTATATGCTAATTGTGCTGAGGTCTTAACTCTTGAATATTCTGAGAATGTTGCCTCTAGCTTTGGATTTTAATACATTTGTATTACATTTGTGACTTGGAAGTTTTTTCAGAAATAAAGGAAACAGCCGCGTCTGTGGAGTTCACAGACATGTGTTCAGTGTGTTTAGGTTAGTGGTAAACTGGGAAACTCAACAAAACCCTGTGCTCACGCTCTCCTCAGAGTTCCCCTCTCACATGCCTTCTTTCCTGTCACAGGACACTCCACAGGGAGAGAAAGTGATCTTGAGTTCCATGCTGCCTTGAGGAAGACAATGAGAGAGTTTCAGTTCTCAAGGTCCACACTGGAGAGAGGGTGCTGCCTTGCTTCCTCTCAGTATAGAATACTTGGCATGACAAGGGTGTTTAGGGGCTTCACACTCTGAACCCTGACAATATTGTACATTAAGTAACTAGTGGCCCCTTTGAAAACAAAATTAGGGTACAGAAACATGTATGAATCTCAGCATCATTTTTATTTTCAGAGTTTTTAAACTGGAGACATCTTGAGTTTCTCTAGTTTTTCGAAGTACCAGCTACTAATAACTTCCTAATCAAGTGACGACCGAAATGAGTTTCTCTATTTTCCTATTTGCCATTGTGTAATGTCTTTTGTTCCCTTATCAAAAAATTAGATTTTAAAAATGACCAAAGTCGCTGTAAGGAAGGTAGCATGACAAACACATTTCATTAAAGGGGTCCAGTGCTTCCGTCTTTGTTTTCTTTATTGTCTGGTAGAATGCATTCTGTCCAGCTATTTGAGAACGTTTCTGTTTGGCCTTATTGAGCTTTTATATCTAAACCAAACAGAACTGCCTTTTGCAGTTGAATGAACATGGCTAGAAACTAAACTCATTACCAATCCTAAGTGAAGGAGTGAGTAGCAGGAATCAGATCCGCTGTCCTTGCGGGGACCCTCTCTGGCCTTCTGGCCCCACTGTCCAAGGCTGGAGTCACAAAGCCTGCGAGGCTGGTGTCCTGCCCCTTCTCTTCTCCCCAAACTTTTCTGTCTTGGCTGGAATGCCTAGCCTTTATCACCAGCCCCAAGAGCAGATGCTCGGTCCCAGACAAATTTCTGCCCTGCTGTCCAGTCCCTGTGAACCTTCAGCACTAGGGGCTGTTGCCCTGTGCCTTTGGATCTTTGCTTCTAGGTGTGTATAAAACTTTGGCTGGAGACATTTGCTAGGCTTTTTCTGTTGCTGTTCTGTCAGCCAGGACCCTTCTAGGGAGTTAGAAAAGGACCATTTTTCTCCCCTTCCGGAGCAATGCCTTTATAGCCCTAGCCTCTGTAGTCTCTGAAGGTCAGAGTGGTCGTGGCAGGGGTGGCGGGCGGGGGGG
>PVIH01020435.1:0-10914 GCA_004025045.1 Sigmodon hispidus | reverse complement strand
ACAGACAGCAGCATGGCAGTGCTGAGAGAAAATCAGGCCCCAGGGATCTTATTTTAATTCATTTACAACACATATGCTCTGTAAATGAAAGCAAGGTGGAGGTTACTAGTTTTTTTATAGAAAAACTTTCCTGTAGAAGGCAAAACAAAAAAGATACCTTACACATGAAGTTCTATAGAAGACAGTATTTTATTTCTCTAAATTTCAGTAATTGCAAGTAAATTGTAATCATCACCAAACTGAGCTGTGAGCAATGACAATATAAAATAAGAACGTAGGGAAATGAGTTTTGAAGTCCCTTAATAGTAAATCTTATCAACATGATGACCTAGTAGCAATATGAAATAGGATCCTGTTGTGATAAACTTGGGTCTGACTGCCAGGACATCCACTGAGGGGCCCAGGCTTTTGTGTCCCAGGGTGAAGATATGGATTAGGGCCATACAGTTAGAAGTAGAACTAGAGGTAGTGTATTAAGAGAGAAAACCTTCTTGAGAGAAGACATGGGCTCGTGTCAAGGGGATCAGCCTGCTGTGCTCCAAGGCCCCCATGCCAGGGCCTTCATGACCCTTTATAGGACATTTGTATAGCACCTACATCTCCCATGTTCAAGTTTTGCAGCCTTTTTTGGGGTACATTCTGTTAGTTCCAGTGGATGAGAATAAGACCACTGTTTTTGGAGCCAAATTTGAGGCCAATTCCCAGAGACTGGCACCAAATTACATTAGACAGGGACACATAAAGGCAAAACCCACAAGGCTATGTACTTTCTGCCTTCATCCATTCAGGGACAAGCATGCATCCTGACATACCTCCTGCCCACTTGTGATCAAACATACCCTATGCAGTTGGGCCAACCAACCCTACTTACAAAAGTTAAAAGCAGTCACTTGTTATCTTATGTGAACAGCCCCCAGGATTCCACTCTCTGCCCTTGAGCAAGTGGGGCTTAACAAGTTAGAGGCATTTTTGTTTTATAACTGTTAAGCACAGTAAAACTTTAGTCCCCACAGTGACAATCCCCACAACCTGGAAGGATTTCTAGTCTTTTTCTGTCAACTGGCCTCTTTTGTGTTAATCTTGGTGCATCCTTCACTAGACTCTCTACTCTCTTACCACACTAGTTACCGTATTTTTATTTAACAAATGATAGAGTCTTTCACCTGTATCATGTAGAGTTAAAAAATCATTGTGATTATCCTACCTGTTGTAAGCTGAGACTTACTATTTAATGGTTTCTCTCCAATTTCTATCAATATATTTTTGCAAATTTTTAACTTTTAATCAAAAGATATGAATTTGAAATGCTTGGGTGTGTGTCATGGACTAGGGAGCTGGTAGACACGTTCTGGATGAGAGCCTCGGAGAGTCTGAGTGGGTCATTTTTCTGCCTTTGCTCTGGTGCTGCATGTAAATCATTTCCTGTGTAAGAACACGGTCTAAAAATCTGATGCATTTGATTAGTTACTTGTGAGAGTATGAAGTCCCCCACATTACAAAATAATCTGCTGACTTCCTTTCCTGCTCACCAAACACATCAATACCGATGCAAATTAGGTGAGGCCACTTCCTGTAAATCTGCTGTCAACCCACATCAGGAAGAAAATGGTGGACAAGGAGAGATGCTTCTCCCAGGGCTATTTCTCTCCCTCTCTCCAACTGGCAGGAGAGAACAATGAAAACCGTGGCTTTACACACATGCAGAAGCACCTGTGTGAGCTGAAACAACCCAGAACCTGAAAGGGTTAATGGGACTCTATGATGACTCATTAATGACTTATTGGCCCAATATCTTATTAAACTAGCTAACATATGATCCCTGTTTCCACTCATAGGTGAACCTTAGAAAAAGTTGATACAGTTATTTTAGAGGCTAAGGAGGGTGAAGCTCAATGACTGAGATGCAGTTCCCAGAACCAAAAAGAGAATTAAAAATGAGTATATTAAATAATGTCATGACAGGGCAGGATGGTGCAGAAGTCTCCCCATCTTGTATTCTTGCTGAGGTCAGTTTAGGTTTCCTAGACTCCATCTCCTTGATGGAGAATCATATGAAAAGTAACACAAGTCTGTTCTTGGAGCCCAAGGTCAAGATGCCTCAGCACACTTATCTTGGTGTCTGTTAACATCTTGCTTAGGAAGAACTTCCCCCTGAAGCTATCTAGTGAGACAACAGCATTAATTTTTGCCTTTGCTCTGAATACTCAGGGCTACACTTGGGTCCTGAATTCCTGAGTGTAGTCCCAGACAACTAGAATAAAGACTTTCAGCTGGCTATAAGCCATATCTGAGAGGTCATCTCTGGTGGGCTTCTTGTAATAGCATGTTAAATATTAATATTTCCAATTTTCTAGGACTATGAATATAATAAATACAATTAGCCAAAATATTTGATCTTTAAGATGTAGTAGGATTGAAATATTTGGAGTCCTACAGATTTTCCAAAATTTTATTGTTGATTTTAATTTCTCATTTTAAAAAATAAATTAAAAGAACAGGTGTTCTCAGAGAGAAAGCAACTAAGGCAATGAAATGATCAGTTTAGGGAACTGCCTCAAAGTCAGCTGAGATCTAAATTACTTCTGTGTCCCTTGCCACTGCCTCTAGAGAGGTGCTGTCACAGAATGCTGGGTTAAGTGTTGAGTAAATATGCTTATTTTGAATCTTTTCAAAGCATACTAATCATTCAGTAAAACCTATTTTATATTTTTTACTATAATCTCCATAACATTCCATGTGTGGTGGTGTTTCTAAGTGTCCTGTGGAGGGTCCTCACTGGAATGGTATCTACAATACAGTTAGCTTTCTGTCCCTCTGAAGATCTTTAGTTTTAGGAGCTGGACTCCCTGGCTGTGTTTGGAAAGACTCCTGGAACACATGTGTTGTAAGGACCTTTAAGAGCTTGGAAAGTGTTGAGGTGTCAAAGTGCAGCCTCAGAGGGTCTCCACAGGACTACCATGTTCTCCTTTGCCTTGAAGAGACTCACATTTATAGGAGAGAAGGAGAATCAGCTTTGGTCATGTGCTGAGAAGAGGAAGTGAGGGGATGACACCCGGAAGAGGTCTTCCAGAACCTGTCCTTTATTCTCTCAACACTCTGTCCAACAAGGGAAGGATGCTTCCAGAGAAGTGGTGGGCAAGTCTACAGACAGAAGCAACTGTTGCATGCATCCCATAGTACCTAGACTGTAACTGAAGCTGAGTTCATGCACCTCTAAGGCTAAAGGCTTTCTCCACAACTAGGGGCATTAATGGACTGTAATGGACTCAGAGATCAAACATTTGAAGCTAGTTCATTTGGCCACTAGGAGGATTGGACCTACTTGGCTGCTTCCATGGATGCTCCCTCATCCAGAATGTAGAATTATATCAAGTAGAGGAAACCACAAATCATATGCCAGGATGAAGACACTACCTTGTTCAAGACTTGATATATGGGTCTCTGATCCTTGTAGAGATAGGGCCTGGCCATGTGGCCATCAATCTGTCCCATCCACGAGGCAGATGCCCCTCCCCAGGGGAGAGTCTGTTGTGATTTTTGTCCTAGTTTACCTCTTGGCTGAAGATTTACTTTTGCTATTGTTTCTCAGTTGCTCAGTGATTGACAGGAAGTTTAGGGCCTTACATTTGCCCTGTTTATATCACACTTATGTCATAAATAGAAATGTAACAGAAAAACACTTTGTGTGTCATAGACAGCCTAGATTAGAACTCTACCCCAAGTCCCATAGTGGTCATATAAATGCTGCCACACAGTGATCTAGACAGGTCCTGGGTTTCAGTGCCGGGTATCACTCTACTTCAGTGTCCAGCCAACTGTGTGGCATGTGCTCAGCTAATATTTGTTAGGTGAATAATCAGGTAACTTCGTGAATGAACAGGGCCTCATTTACTCCCATCTGTAAATCAGAGATAAACCCACAACTTAGGTTTCTCTTTAGTCCAAGGATCTGTGTATAATATAACCACAATGTTGGACTTTGAAGTAAATGCAAGCCTTAGGTTGTCACTGATATTTCTAAGCCAAACAGCCTACCACTATTCATAAAGTAATTTGAGAACACATGAGCAAAGCATCCATTTTTCTTCCGTAAGAGGTACTGTAAGCCTTTCTTCTTTCTGAGCAGAGAGAGAATGGAGTTGTGTATAAAGTACAGAATCACCATTGAGAGATGGGTTAGCTCAGGTTTGAATGTGAAATAATATCAGAATATTGAGTGAGCAGACTCAATATTGCAGAATTCTATGCAGCACTCTTTACTGTGTGTCATTTTATGAGGTCTTTAGAAATGCAATGCTGTATATTTAAAAAATAGGGAAACACAGGTTCACAGAGATTAATTTGCCCAAGGTCGCATAGATAATAAATGGATAAATGAAGATTTAAATGTGTGCCTGAGTCATATGTTCATGCTTTCCTGCCTCCCAAAGGCTTCCATCTTTTCTCTTTTATTTTCTTCTTTATATTTCTCACTGCTACAACCTCACTCTCTCCTCCTTTGGACTCCTGTGACATCATTTCCTAGTTGCCTTTTGGAACATCTATTATTTCTCCTGAGACATTGTGCCCCCACCCTAGTTTCTCTGCAGGTTACAGAAATCATAAAAGTTCCAGTGGCAATCTACCTACTTCTGAATGGGGCCTTTAAATAATTGTATTTTTATTAACTTTTTGTTCTCTCTCTAAATTGTATGTTATGTTGCCTTTTGACAGCTTATGAAGTCATTTACACATTAGTTAAATAAACAATTTAAACACTTCTCATTGCCAATTACCCATATCTTGAAGCTTGATTTCCATCATAAAATCATAACTTGGCATGAAAGATATTCTAAAGAAATCCATTTATTACAGAAAACAGAGAGAAAAATACCCTCCAAGATAAACAAATGCTTCTCTAGTCTCTACCTGTTTAATTATGCCTTCTATATACAGGGACTTATCCAAGGAGCTGACAAGTGTCTGTTAGCATCCTACTGATCCCAAGAATTTAAAGATCTAATAATAGTTGCAAAATAAAGTGAAATTTTGTGTGTGTGTGTGTGTGTGTGTGTGTGTGTGTGTGTGTGTGTGTAAAATGGTCTTTCTACCTGCCCATCCACCTCTCTTTCATCAATGTTCATAGTCAAGAGTTAAGAAGAAATACTACTTCTTTTAATTCTCAAATTTCAGTTTAGGTTGGCTAGCCTTTGGTGCTTTCCATATGTTAGAAAGCCCAGCGTTCACTGTCATAAACACATTGGCCTTTAAAGCCAACATGTGTGATGGAGATTTCATTGCAGGGAGGAGGCCTCCCTGCCTCTAATTGCTCATGTTCCTGCATGTTGCCTGCATGCTGAGTATATATGCTAGGCATTGCTTCTAGACAAGTTCCATGTACTATCATATTTGTACAAACTGACCTAAAGGTTATGCTGCTTTGTTTTCTGTGTCATACTCAAAGAATAATTCTTTCTACCCTTTGCCAGTGTGGGGTGGTGGTGATGGAAACACCTTTAGAATTACATAGTGACTGTTGAGAGCAAGAGTGTTTGCAAAACCAGGAGATCTTGAGCCAGTTAATAAATGGCAGGTGATCGTTTGCATGCACAAGGAGCATGCTCCCCCTAGGAGCATCAGCTGCTCCAGTCTGAGCACTGCATGGGGTTTGCTCAGGGTCTGCTTCCACAGCCACAGGCATGAGGAGCCTTTGTTAAGACACCCAGGCACACTGAGAGGACGGTAGTGTTCTAAAGGTTGCCTACTCTTGGTTATGATGATAGAAACTCAGCACCGTGTTAGAATTACATTAGAGCTTCTCCTAAGCAGTCAGATGTGCCAACAGTGAAATCAGGGTTTTAGTTTTTTCCAAAATGCATATTTCAGATTGCAACTACATTAACTATGTTGAAGTTTCTAAAAGAAATTCAAAACACCATAGATTGTGTCCGTCCATATTTATAATTGTTCCCACTCATCCCCATGATATGATCCTGAAAACATTTAAGAACATTATATATCATTTCAATGGTTTAAAACTGTGTTTTGTATCTCTTGAAGACTCTCTGAGTTTATTTCACAAAGGCTTATCTTCTCTGGGATACATTTAACTTGCCTCATGCAATTAGTATTTAGAAAGGCTCAAATTAACTGGAACAGAGCAAAATAGAATCTTTAATTAACTAGATTTCTTTTCTTTTTGTTCTACATTTAAAGCCTCAAGTCCCTAGGAAACAAACAAAACAGCAAGAGTTTGTTTTCAAAACTAACTTTGAAGGATTTGCTGGGTCAGTGACTAGGTAGCAAGGATTTCATATTACAGACCTATAAAATCATGATTCATGTTCAGTAATGAAGCACACAAAAGTAATACTAAATTACATGTTGTTTGCTAAGGCCCAAAAGCCAGCCTGGGAGCTGTCGAGAAAGCTCTAGCCAATGAAGTCTGAACACAGCACTGGCTTCTCTCTGAAAACCAAGAAATTAAATAACCCTAACCTCCATTTTCCTTCCAGAAGTCTGATCTAATTTATCAGACTGGCCAACAAACAGGTGAGTGAAACAAGAAGCATATTTATGTGTAGAAAACAAGGTCATGCTTTTGGTGAAAGGAACTGCCTATTAAGACAATTGCCGTGAAAGCTGTGCATGTCTGAGATCCAGCAACTGGAATTCCCTTCTAGTCTGTGCTTGTATGGGTAGGTGCTGGCCTTTGCACTAGTAGTAAATTGCTCTTCTGAGCACAATTTCCCTGATGTAATTCTTCTGTAAACCTGGCTCTCTTTCAGACTTTTACCATTGCTGTGACTTTTAAATCTGTCACATTATTTTTGGAAAGGAGGAAAGATCAGTAAGCAGATGAAATACTGGAATACTGTCCCAGTTCTGAGTGTTGCTCACGGCCAGCAACAGAAGTGCTCCTTGGCCCTCTTCAGGAGGAGTAGGCATGGAGAGAGGCGAGGCTCCACCTTTCCTGTCTGGAGGGGGACTTGGCTCTGCCATCTGCATCTGCTTCTACCTTTGGTTTTCAGTCCTATGCTCCTGGCACATGCTCTGGCTCTGCCTCATCCCTCACGACTTCATTCTGGCTTGGTACTGTCTGACCTGTTCCCCACTCACATGTGTGTACACAGTCTGCCAAGGAATTGCTCTCACCCACACATGGAAAGCATGCTTCTGGATTATCAAACAACTAGAGATTAATTCTTGAATCCATTGTAGAAGGACAACTTCATGCTAGAACCTAAAATGAAATTCCTCTTTCATCCTTTAATTTTTACTGAATTCACCTTGATGGCTGCTGAGAAATCACAGCATGTGTAGAAATGTCCTAAGTCAGACTGGTTGGCCTTTTAACTATCCCTCATTCCTGTGTGTTGCTTATGTACAGAAAAGGATGAAGTGGTTTGTGTGCTTAGCATCTTCCCATGCAGCCAGCAATAGTGCTTTCCTGGGCCTATCAGGGGGAAAAGCAGGAAGGCCATGCAGGTGGACTGCCACCGAAGAATCACAAAGATGAATGCCCAGACATTTGCCAGAAGAGGTCAGACAAAACTCCCTTGTAGGTCCTTTCAGACTTGGAGTATTCCATAATATTGTGATTCATTCAGTCAAACCTGCCATTAAAGTCTTACCACATGTTTTCTAAGACTCTCCCAGAAGAACACCTTGTCTGCAAAAGACTAGAATTTATTATTTGGGAATAATGAATCAGAGCAAAGAAGATGTCGAGTCCACAGTAATGTTATTGCTTTCAAGTTTGCTAATCCTTCCTTTATGAGATTTAATTTTTGTGATGTTTAACTTACCGTTCAGCCTATTGTCAGAGAAGAAAATGCTTTTGTGTTCAGTGCTGGGACGGTACCGGGGGATTGTGTGCTTTGCCCTCATTAAGATAAACACTGGAGTCACAGGGAGCCATGGCAGGGTGGAGTGGCCCTTTTGTTTGCCATGATAAAATTAATACCTCACATGTTTTCTGAGGAGTTTGTAAGATGTTACAGGTTTATTTTTAATATAGTCTCAATGCTGGAAAGCCAGAAAATGTGATGCTGGTTCTTGATAAATTAATTTTCAGTAATACCATATGCAGAATAAGATTACATTTTCAGCAAAGAATATTCTTCTGTAACATTTTATTAGCATTCTGAAACTAATTAAACATTGTAATTTGCAAGTAATTAGAAATTTACCTGAAGACATGAGTCATCTTGGGGCCATTTGGAACTTTATGTAACTATTTAATATACTCTTTTTTTTTTCTCGATTGCTATATTAGGGATTGTCGTCTATACAGTTTTATATAAAAAAAAAAGGCAAATTAAAAAACAATTGATGTGAAAATACAATAAAAATCCCTTGTCTCTAGGAAAGATTGGTATCTTTTTTTGGAAAGCCCCTGAAGGTGGAAAGCCTTCCTGAGTGCTCTTCCTGGATTCCATTGTCCTGGACATTAAGGGCACTAGCTGTATTCACTGTCATATGACCCTGCACCACCTAACTACATTTTCCGCAACTGTTCCTTATATACAGAGAATGTATCAAGAGCAATTACCATGCTGCCTGCAATAATCAAGTGTTCTAAAGCAGTAGCTAGCATTGTGCGGCTTGCTTACCTCCTATTCCCTGACTGTAGCAGTTCTCTGGGCTAATCTTTAATTTTCACTTGGCAGATATCCCGGCAACTTTTCTTACAGCTCTCTGATTATATATCAAGATGCTTTTCTCTTTACACATACAAAACTTCGTGAATCTGTTCTTGTTCAGCTGTCTGCTTCTGGGGGTGAAAATACCACACTATACCTTACTTTTCTTATGGAATAGAAAGTTCTGAATGTAGTTGAGAACAGAATTATAACACATTTCTCATCAGATCTCTCTCTCTCTCTCTCTCTCTCTCTCTCTTCCCCCCCCCCCGTCCCTCTCTTCCTCCCCTCTTCTCTGAATCACTATTTTTTTCCTTTGATGGACTGAAAATTGACTGTTGCGTCAGCTTGAATATTATGGTAGGATAACTATGAACAAAAACCAAGATCTGAAGTCTCATGAAATGTTAATAGGGTAGGATTAAGGATTACATAATCAAGAACAAGCATAATTTTAAAAATGTTAATTACCAGGAGAAAATTAAAACAGATTGATATGGGGACAAGTTTTCACTTTAAGTAAACCAGCCAAGAAGGCGTTAATAAAAAGTTTTAATAAAAGCTAGCAAAAAAGTACAAGTCTCTTGGAATTTTTAACTATTTAAATTTAAAGTATGCAATTATTCTTTTGTATGCTGTCTTTATTAAACAGCTACCCTATACAAGTCATATTTACATTATCTACATGTTTTTATTGGGATATATTTTGAGTTTTTAAATATTTTTATTTATTAGGTATATAGGGCAACAGATCTCACTATAGATGGCTGTGAGCCACCATGTAGTTGCTGGAAATTGAACTCAGGACCTCTGGAAGAACAGCCTCTGCTCCTAACCTCTGAGCCATCTCTCCAGCCCTTATTGGGGCATGTTTGGAATGGGGTCACTGTTAAGTTGACCTAGCAATTGATCTATTATTTGGTTAACAATTAGTCTCCAAGATACCACAGTATGTAGAAGGATTGTTACTTTTTCAAGTGCATATAAAACTCAGCAGTACATACGGATATTACTTACTGTGTAGCTTGAACTTATAAACTTCTTGTCTGTCTCTAGAATGCTTGGAGTGCTAGAATTATAGGCTTAAAGCACCACACACCCTGCTATTTCCAATTGTCTTGGAGACACTCATCCATTCTAACAGAAATTACACCAGATGTGACTGTAGGCATCCATTTTACAGATAAACTCAGGGCCAGAGGATTCAGAAGTGACTCAAACCATAGGGAGATCAAAGGTGACAGATTCCCAGGTACGGTATCCAAATTCATGTTTAGTGAACATTGGTATTTGAAAACAGCTAAACTGATATTGTTAATTTTTTTGAAAGATTGAGCCAAGTAATAAATGTATTATTTGTTTATTATTTATTATTTTGAGACAGATTCTCTGTGTAGCCTTGGCTGTCCTGGAACTTGCTCTGTAGGCTTGAATTCAGAGATCTGCCCTTTTTCTACCTCCTAAGTGCTAGGACTGAAGGCATGTGCCACCACCACTGGGTTGTTTGAATATAGAATAATTATTTCAAGTAATTCCAATAACTGAATAGCAGAGCAATAATTACTGCAAACTTAAACTTTCCAAACCAACCATGTGACTCAATAGGGAAAATGATATTTTACGGTGATTCTCCCCCTTACATTATCCATGAAGCATGGCAATTTTCCAGACTTAACTTTTACTCTCGTCTAGCCTTTTGGCTTTGTAAAAAGCATATACTTGATTTGAGTAGCTCTAGTTTAGGGTCTCCTAGGCAGTCTGTCTGTCCTGTGTGGTCGACATACATATGTATGTTATGTTGGTATGCTCACCTGGACATGTGGCTGTGGGGGGCCAGAGGTCCATTGTCAATTGTCTTCCTTTACTTTATTTTTTTGAGAAATGGAAAATCTTCCATTTTCAAATAGTCTGGCTAGCCAGAGAGCTACCAGGGCTGACCTGTCTCTGTTCTATCCCCATTACTAGTGCTGGTGTACAGACTTACGCTGCAGTGACCATTCCTCTCCCTGGAGATTGGAACTCAGGTACATAATGGTGGAGCAGGCGGTTTGCCCAGGAAACCATTTTGATATCCCTACTAGCATAAACTTTTTTGGAACAAGTTTGAAGACAAAACAGCAAGTAGAACATGGTTGTTTTATAACGAGCGCATGTACACACACGAACACATATTCAATACCTATATACATACTTCAGGAAATTGTAGTAGAACTTGTACAGAATATAAGAAGCCATCATAAGAACAAAAAGATAAGCCAGTAATTTCAAAAGTTAAACTATTTTTGCCAAA
>PVIH01020434.1:0-32422 GCA_004025045.1 Sigmodon hispidus | reverse complement strand
ACACACACACAGAGAGAGAGAGAGAGAGAGAGAGAGAGAGAGAGAGAGAGAGCAATGGAGTGTCATATGCTAATAGAAACTCCTGGAGGGACAGTGTGTTGAAATCAGATTTCAAAAGAAAGGCCTAATTCTGCACAATTAGCAAAGGCCAATCAATTTCTAAATATTATCTTCTCCCAAAGTAAGTATCAGAATCTCAATCTTGTATTTTCCCAAAATTCCTGGAGCATTCAAATTAGACAGATCAATCCAGGGAGTTCTAATAGACTGCCACATTATGTTGGGCACTGTGTTGGGAGCTAAAAATACCGTATGTTATGATCCTGAGCTCATAGACCAATGAGAAGTGATTGAGAAAAGAAAGGACTCCTGGTAGCACTAATGCCGAGGTCTGAGCACAGCACAGAGGAAGCAGAGAGAGAAAAAGGCCATTCTTCATACTTTGGGCATAATTTCCAAACCCCCAGTGGCAAGTTGGACACAATGCAATTGAAATGGCCTGGGTAGATTTTATTTTGTTGTCTGAAACTGTGTGTGTAGCTGCCTCCCTCAGAAATGCCTTTTCTAATTTGTAACACAAGATCCTGAAACACACTCCCTTTCCATGGTTGGGTTTCATACTCAAGGGTTTTCCATCCCTTCAAGAAGAGATATCCTCACAGATTTCCATTACTATGATAAAGGTCCTGGCCAAAGGTAACTTGGAGAGGAAAGGTTTTATTTCATCTTACATGTCCCTGTCATAGCTCATCATGAAGGGCAGTCAGGGAAGGAACTGGAGGCAGGGACCTACCTGGAGGCAGGACCTGAGGCAGAGGTCATGGAGGGGTGCTTCTTACTGGCTTGCTCCTCATGGCTTTGTTATACAACCCAGGGCCGCCTGCTCAAAGATAGCACGAACCATAGTGGGCAGAGACCTCTCTTATCAATCAATAATGAGACAATGCCCCCTCTCCTACACGACAATGTCATGGAGGCATTTTTTCAGTTACAGGTCCTCTTTCCAGATCAAGTTGAAAAATCAAACAAACAGACAAACAAACACAAACTGAACTAGCCACGTTGCTAGGGAAGAAAATATAGGCTATTTCTTGAGGGCTTATTCTGAGACTGACTTCAACTTGCACTGCATCATCTGCTGTAGCTCAGGGAGTCTCATGGAGAGACTCTAAACCTGTGATTTTGATATGGTTACAGAGGCCCTGTGCTTAGAACTGGCTTTGCTAGCATGGCCCCTTTAGCAAACCATAGACACTCCACCTCAAAGCACATGTCTTTTCCAACTCTGTAGTAGCTCATAGCAAGCTCTTCTCAGAGGGAGAGGCAGGCTCAGTGACACAAAAATGAGCATGAAACCCCAGAGGAGTGGAGAGGGGGTTATTTCCTGATAAACTAATAAAGAAAAATGTATATAGTTAGAGTACCCATCATGAAGAAATCATTGCCATGATCAAGTTAGTAGATATATCCACTGCTCATAGGTCACCTCCGTGTGCATGTGGTAAGAGCATTAAGTTATAAATTGGTAAATTTCACATTCAAAACACATAGTCGCTATACCGTAACTGATACCCCCAAAATGTGTCCATCCTACAGCTGAGAGTTTATATTTGGCTGCATCTCTCCTTTCCTACCCATTCACACTTCAGCCATTAGATACCACAAATTCTGGAATTAATTTATTATACTTGTGAAATCGTATTGGTTGCCTTTCTTTGCCTGACTTACTTTGCTTGATTGAAGGTTGTCCTCAAGTCTCACATATACTAACAATCTCCTAAACCAAATGCAAGCCAGCCTCCTCTGAGCCCTCCTCTAGACCAGGGTCCCACGATTAGCAAAGCTAACCAACTCTTGAGGACACGCTTGATGTCTGACCCACTTTCCCCTCCTCCCTTCTGATGTTTAACCCCGTGCTACTTCTTAGATTTATTCAGTAAGAACACACATAGCCTTGTACATCGGTTAATAATTTCCTTTTGCATAATAGTCTCAAAGTCTTCCTGCCATTTTGCCAGGTTCCAGAACAATTTGCTTTACTTGTAGGCACCTGCATTTCTGCATCAATATACTTGTGCATGTTTACATGTTCACACAGAGCCACATATCAAAGCAAACAGATGCTGAAATTACAATCTCCTAGTCCAATCTGGCCACACACATGCCATTCCAATCTCCCTTTCTTTGTTTATCTTCTTTCTCTAGCAGAGACAAGCTCTCTCTCCCTCCATTTATTATTCACAGTTGAAGAGTACTGCTCCAGTTTGCTTCTCTGTTGTTGTGACAAAACATTAATCCAAAGCATTTTGGGAGAAGAAGAAGCTCATTTGACTCACATATTCATCATCTAGGGAACTCAAGGCAGGAACTTGATGGGGAAACTCAAGTAGAGACCATAGAGGAATGCTTCTTACTTGCTTCCAGACTCACATTTATCTACCTGGTTTATGAAGTCTAGGCCCACCTGCTTACAGGAGGTACCACCCATAGTGAGCTGGCAATCAAGAAAATGTCCCCCACAGACATGCTCACAGGCCAATCTGATAGAGACAATTTTTCTACTGAGGTTCCCTCTTCCTGGGGATTGTCAAATTGATAACCAAGATTAGCGACCTCAAGAACCTATTTGCTTAACCCTAGTATACACAAACCCTGTAAGAACTAAACTTACCTCTCTGAGTTACAGTGAGAAGTTATTTGTCCTATCTTTTCTGAAATCCAGCTAAAATGCTGTCCAACAAGCTTGCTAAATTCCCCTGCCTGCTTCATGACATCATGAATACAATTAGACACTGTAATACAATTAGAATCTTTCCTTCTCATCTGCATTGGAGCCTAGGATCCCTAACACTCTTTCTTGGGATCAACATGTGATGCTCCTATTCTCCAGGACCAGCATCCCTGCATGCTCTCTTTCTTCAGCTACAGCAGGGAGTTTCACCTGTGCAGTGGTGGCAGATGCCAGTGCAGGGCAGTCTCTCAGAACTGCACTCATCTGCAGCATAGATGGCAGAGGGAGAATGGTGGTGTGTTCTTCCGACTGCTAATGTATCTTCATCACATCTGTGCCCCTGTATTCAAGGGATCTGTACAAAATGCCTCAGGGCAACTCCAGGGGATTCTCTCTGACCCACCAGTCCACACTCAACCAGTCTGAGGGCTTCAAAAAGAACCTCTCCCACTCACAAGTGTCTGCCTGTGTGAGCACAGGTTCATTTCTCCTGCCAGCAGGCACACTCTCTCTCACTCTCCATGGATTTTCTTCTCATACTTATTTCTGAAGCCTCTGATGGCTTCAAATATAGTCATGGATTTGAACTAGTCCCAGCTTTTCTCCATTGTAAGGTCTCATTCCTCCCAGATCACTGCTTCCTTGATGAAGCTCATTTGAGGATATTTTTAGAGCTAATGTTTATTTTAGATCTTGAGGCTTAATTTGAATGGGCTAAAAACTCAACTGAAATGTCTTTCTATAATTCACATAAATCCTAAAACTTTTTTTAAAAAAATACCCTTAAAACTCTCACAATACATCTAGAAAATGGCTTAACTACTGCATATGCGTAGTTATAGAAATTTAAAGGGACTGTCACTTAAATCCAGCACACCCTGAACATTCCTTTCCTCTTTAGGCTCCAGCAATACTTGTAATGAGGAGAATTTAAAGGGAGAAAGAAAGAAAAATTCCCTTCTGGAACCACAAGAAGTGTTATGATGTGGAAACGGGAGGATATTCTATTTTTATTATACTTTCTTTCACCAGTTTAATGTTGAAAGTAGTTTTTATTTTAGTTAATTGCACAGAAGAGAGTCTGAGTGAGCTCAGACAAGGGAGGGAATAGTTTCACTAACTTGCTACAGTATGAACATGAAAATATGAGGCTTAATTAATACTGGAGTGTTGGAAGTGTTTCACCCAGACCCTAGACCCATTCTCCAGGGACAAATTTACTATGGCACTAGAGAGTGAGTTGACATCAAGCTCTGACATGTACATCACTGGCTCCTCTTCCTTTACTAATGACTCCCAGTAGCTGTGGTTCCAAGTTAAGCGCAAACTCTTGAGGGTGACTCAGTGCAACAGCCAAACAGAGTCACTAAATGACCCAGACGTGTGCCCTTCTGATTTGCCACTGGGTTCCAATAAGAGGGTTCTTTCTACATTTCAGAGACAAGCCTCCTCCAAGCAATGTATTCTGGTTTGGATCTGAAATGTCCCCCAAAGGAATGGCTCAGATCTCTGGGGCTGAATAAGCTCCCATAAGAATGGGATGTTTGAAAGTATATTTAGCATCCTAAGACTCTTGCCTGCATCCTCCCACGCGGGTGCGTTTTCTGTCTGTGGTTGGTCCCCTTTCCACTTCTCGGCATGCTGTGACACAGCTAAGGGAAGGGGGTGTCTTCCCAGATACTGTGTCCTTTATGTCAAGTAAGCCTTGTTTCAGGAGGAGAGAAAAGGAAAGGGAGAAAGAAGGGAAGGTAGGTGAGGGGAAGACAGAAAAAGAGAGGAGGGGAGAGGATGGGAGGGCAGCAGAGGAAGAAGGATGAGAGAAGGGATGGAAGACATGGATAGGAGACAGGAGGGCAGGGAAGGTGAGGGGACGGGAAAGAGAAGAAAAGAGGAGGGTGGGGAGGGGAGGGGAGGGGTGGAAGCAGATAAGAACAGGGAGAGGAAATGAAAGGGGGTGGAGGGAGAGAGAGAGAAGGGGGCCCTGTGTTCCCTTCCAGTGCTGTTACTGGGAACTGGCAGTGCTTTAGAAAATGAGTCCTAGTTAGAAAGGGTGTATCAGCAAATGGATGAATATGGAGAACATCCTCCTGAGCGAGGTATCACAATCCCAGAAAAAGAAGCAGGGGATGTACTCACTCATTAGTGGACTTTAAAATATATATGTAAATAAAATATATTAATATATATGTAAATAAAATATATTAATAATATATATATAAAGAGAGAGATGTCATTGTACACAAGAGCTCAAGGCTAGAACATAGCTAAATGTCACAATGCCTCAATTCTGCATTGATGGCCTCTGGCAGAGGGGTGGGTAAGGAAAGACTTGTTTTCTTTAAGGGTCTGGACACAGGGAGTTTAATTATGCTCCGGTAAGCAAATGAGCAGCATGAATGGGCACTTTTGTAAATGGGGAGATCATAAGAGTGGGCATGATACTGAGAGGTCTGATATCTGAGTTTGATGAGGTGCATGATGTAAAAACACTAAATAATAAATATATATGTGAAAATTTTTTAAAAAAAGAAATACTATGATTAATATCAGGGTTTCACTGGCTTTGTAACTTTTAAAGGCTTTGTTTATTTTTTTAAGTTTTATGGAATAGTATGATATGTATCTGTCTTAGCTTTTTAAGTTATAGTAGAATTCTGTAGCAAGTCCTTATTTTCTTCTGTTTGGTTCTGTTATTGCTGCTTTTTATTTTTAGTATGGAGTATTTTATTAGTATTTCAAGCATTTTAAGGTTACAAATTATACATTTGTTAAAATCATTCATTGAATTTAGGTTTAATTTTGCTATCTAAAAACTCACCAGTTTTTTTTTCAGCATCTTCAATCTATCGAAACAAATTCATAATGTATGTCCTTATAATTTTCTGGAATTTCATTTGTATCTGTTATAATGTTTGCCTTTCAATTTCTAGTTTTATTGAAGTAGATCTTCCCTTTTTATTTGTTTAATTTGGTTAAGAATTTGCCAATTGTATTTAATCCTTAAAATAAATAAATAAATAAATAAATAAATAGATGAGAAAGAAAGGAAGAAAAGTAAAAAGAAGAAGAAGAAGAAGAAGGGGTGTATCTTTGTAGGGGATATGAGAATTGACCCACACCAGTCCCAGCTATCATAAAGTGAGCAGATTTTCCCTGCCATACCCTTCCACCATAATTTTCTGCTGAAGAGACCCAGACACAATGATTCCAGCCACTGATGGACTGAAACCTTATGCCAGAATGATCCTCTTCTCCTCCTTATAAATTCTAATCTAAGCCCTGCTTAGATCTCCCAGTCACAGGGAAACACCCCATCCCCTAGGCTGCTTAGGTACTGGCCTGTTCCCTTAGATTTAGTTGGACAAGCAATTTAACCCTCCTCCATGAGCCCAGTGCCTGGATCAGTTTCAGGATAGACAGACAGACAGACAGACAGATGATATATAGGCAGCCAGGCAGGCAGATAGACAGTCTATAATACACAGAGGAGAGCATCTCAACCCAAATACCTGGAACTGGGGCCAAACTGAGAAATCATCTGGGCAGAATCTCCAGTGGGTGAGTGGACCAGGCGCAGAGGTTTTGCTGGTAAAGAGAAGGCGACACTCACCATAGCCATCGTCCTTCCAAGAGCTCAGAATTTCCCTGCTGCCAAGTTCAACCACCTCTAATGCTTCCTCCTGCCAGGCCTCCCACATGCTTGGGCTCCCTATATCGACTGAACCTCTGTTCTCTGTCATTGTCTTCCTTGGGACTTTCCCACTGGTGGTCCCTCACGGTCCTAACAGTCAGGGAGTCTTTGTTGGCCAGCCATCGCTCAGTAGCTTCCAAGGCCCTGAGCCCCAGACACACCCCCTGTACTTTAAAAAAAAAAAAAAAGAAAGGAGAGAATTGTTTTGGAATGTGAGAGTCTCAGCCTTCCTCCACAGCGGCACAGGCTTTTTCACTTAAAACAGCAAACTCACAACCTTTTTCTTCCCTCTCAAATGGCATTGAGTTGCCAGTCGTAAGGGTGGGAGCCACAGAAGAGTCCAACAGATCCATGAGTGCTTTGGGGACTGGTCAGGTGATGGAGACTAGTGTGCCTGCTGCCTCTGTCATGGGGACTATATGCCAGTCAGTCACCCCTGCCTTCAGCCTAGGGAACATTCGGGGTTGTGGGGAGCTTGGAAAAAAAGTTGGCAACACAATAGCACTGGGCAGCTCAGCAGAAACCTAGGAAGCGGGGGAGAGAGGGTGTCACAAACAAGAACATACAGAAAACAGACCGTGGTCTTCTTTATTTGCAGCATGCATTCATGTGTGCATACATGTATGCACATGCACGTATCCCTGTCACTCATGCGTAGCTGCCCTGTCTGCTCTTGACAATCACAGACAATTTCAGCCAGAGCTGCACTGCTGCTTTTTACTAAATGTGTGACTTCAGGCAAACTCTCCTGTCCCGGCCTTGGTAGCATCATCTTTGAATTATACAGAATTCTAGCTTTCTTCTGTCACTCAGGCTGTCTATGGCTTGGACTGCATTTCAGCTCAGGATCCTTATCCTGGAAGCATATTAAGGGACCACCAAACCAGAGCCCAGCCCACCTCCTTCTAATTCTACTCCCGGTGCTTGACCTCACTTCCTCTAACCAGGTCCATAACCTTCCATTCAAAACTCATAAAGCTTCAAACTTGAGGCTTTTCCTGGCTTTAAAAGGGAATGGGGGCTGTGAAGGCAACTCACTCAGGAAGGCATATTCAGGCCAGCATGGGAAAATGACTTTGGTCCCCCTAGCCCACATCACAAAGCCATATGTGCTGTCCTGATTTTGCAGTCTGGGAATGGAGATACAAGAGGATCCCACAGGCTCACTGGACAGCCAGCTTGCCCAATCAGTGGGCTGCAGACAAGACTGGCCCTCCCATCCTTAAAACACAAGGTTGATCATATTGAGGTTGAATCTTCCACACACATGCACAAACAAACATGCATGCACACAAAATATACAGATGCATATGCACACACAAAAGTAGAAGAGAATGTGGCCCATATAATATTTATCATGTAACTTCCTTTAAGGCATTAGGAAACATCCCATCATCAGATACATTAATATAATTCCACAGCAAAGTCTGGGAATGGACAAAAGCACCCAGAAACAGAAAGTGATGAGCACAAGCTGTATGGTACCTCTCTGTTCAGCCACACAATGATGTTCAAGGACCACACCCGTGTGCTTCCTCACCTTGATGGCTGGCAACAAGCAAAGCTACAGGAACACCAGATATTCCCAGAGCACCCAAAATATGAGGAGTGAAATCAGTTATAACCATTTTTTAATTCTGAACTTACAAATATTTTTTCTGAAATTCTTCCCCCAAATGTCCCAGAATGGAAATGGCATCATGTGGCTCTCATCTCCCATTTCCATTCCATACTCATTCTTACTTCCTACAAAGGAAAACATACCCCTCCCCACTTGAAATGGTCCCAATTTGCCTGGGACATAACCAACCTTCCAATCACTAGGGTTCACAGGCCTCTCAGTCTTGGCACTCTAACCCCAACCCCCTCCCATCTTCCAGAGGCATAAATACCAATCCCAATTATGTTTTGTATTTAATAAGCACACTCATTCACAGTATCTGTATTTTTCTAATGAATTACATATTAAAAATAATTGTAATAGGAATCTAATACTGAAAACAATGATCACATTAAAAGAGTCTTAATAGACAGGGAAAATTGGCTTTTACATTTCAAATTATATACATATTTTGATATAAGTATGTATGACAGGGTAGTTAACAAAAGA
Organism: Sigmodon hispidus; assembly: GCA_004025045.1. Lineage (NCBI taxonomy): Eukaryota > Metazoa > Chordata > Mammalia > Rodentia > Cricetidae > Sigmodon > Sigmodon hispidus. Next base: position 23,890 of record PVIH01020434.1, on the reverse strand, counting down.
CATTTAAATATAAAATATATTGTGCTCATTTAAATTCTGAAAAGGAAGAGAAATGAAAATTTAAACTCAGTAAGAAAAAATAACATAAATTTGTATCTCTTTAAAAATAGACCATTGATGTGGCTAGAAGTATGGTTCAATGATACATTAGCCTAGACTACACAAAATCCTGGTTTATTCCCAGTATCTCTATCATCACCATCAAGCCCATCTATTCATGGACCACTGTACTTTATGTATTGTTACTTTAATAATGATAGTGGCTAAGATATTACTAGGATTTTTATATTACATACATTAAAATAAGGGGTGGAGCATCTATAATTCCATGTTATTAACTGACAGTGTAAACCAGGAATGATATTTACATACCACTAATCTACATGATTACATTTGTCTACCAAGTTAAAACTATTTTAGGGTATGTTGTGTTCCATTCTTCTGGTTTTACACTTTAATGAACAAATGCTCTGCTGAAATCTGAGCTAGCACAGACAATCTCAGGGCAATAGGATGCATGATGTAGATCGTCAAAGAAATGAACATAGCATGTGTGAAGGATCAGACAGGGCAGAACTCAGGACCCAGATTCTCGGTTCAGCACTATGTCTAAGTAACTGTGTGATGCTATATAATTATTCTTTCTCCGGAGACCTCAGTTTATTCATGAAAAGAGATGTGAATTAAGTCTTTTCAGTCTTAAATATTTCATCACCCATTTCAAAAAGTAGCTTCCTTGCCCTTTACAGTAAACAAGAACATGGATCATGGGCTTGCACATGGTTTCTGGCAGCAGCATTTGCCACAACCCTCAGCATCAGGTCTCCAGTGGCAGTATAGATCACAGATATCAACAAAGCTCTCTGCTGCAGCTCAGACCACAGACACCAACATAGCCTTCATTGGCAGCACAGGCCAAGGATTTCAACATGACCTCTGGGACAATATGGGCCATAGTCACCAATGTAATCTCTGGTGGTAGCCTGGCCCATGGATATCAACATGGCCCCAGGTGGCAGCACAAACCACAGACATTCAGCTGGCCTTCAGTAGTAACATGGACATCAACATGACCAGCAGCTGCAGCAGGACCACAGACCACAGCATGAGCCTCTGTGGCTGAACAGACCACAGACCACCACTAACATCAACAAGGCCACTGGGAGTTTGACCGTGCGCCAGTGAGTATATTGGCAACGAAAATTGGACTTTGTTTTGTTTGTTTTGTTTTGCTTTGCTTATGTTGGGGGGCGGCGTTACAAGGGTTGGGTAGACATGCGAGGACTGGGAGGTGGGTGTGATAGGGGTGCATGAAATTTGGGAGTTTGTGAAATTCCCAAATAATAAAAATAACATGTAAAAAATATGTCATTATTCAGTTTTCTAGGAATCAGTCCCAGGTTAGATTAAAAAAAAGGAAGAGAGAAAAAAGTTGAAGTGAAACTCCTGAGACTAAACCCTGCAGACTGGATTCTCCAGAGAAAATAGAAGCGAAAGTGACTTGGTGTCATTTTCCTGAAGATCCTTGGTCCTCTTCAGAAAATTGTCAAGAAGGACCTGAAGGTACATTTGGTGGATCCTGAAGCCTCTTGGACAATGCCTTCAACATGAACCATAAGAGAATAAAGGGGAGGAAAAGAGAAACTTTAACACCAGGAAACAATGCACCAGGCAACTTCAGTCTGTGGCCAGTCATAGGCAGCATCTGAGGTATCACGGTGAAGTTGGGCATCTGCAACAAAGCCTGGGTGCATTTCACCACAGGAGCCACTGCGTTCATTCGATGAACTGTGACACATCCCTGAGACCTATCTGACACACAATCTGTTGATTTCTGTGTGCACCAGTCTGTGCTGAGTTTTTAACTATATGCTCTCTGGACTGAAGCAGCAACAATGAAAAGGGTGAGAAACATCAGAGTTTGTGATCCAACAAAAAGACATGATTTAAAAAAGAAAGGAATCCTATTTATATAAAAATCCAGGTGAGCCACGGGCTACAAGCCACATAATAAATAAATTCATAAAAATAAGTTAATTTAAAAAAATAAAACAAGCTAATAATGTACTTAAAATATAGGCCAAACAATATAAAATATATAAACATATAATTCATTTCTTTTAAAAGGCAAAAGCTGCGGGCGCACAGACCAGGCTCCACACAGCGGGCGGCACCACACGCGTGCCAGGCCACAAATCTCCAGACCCAAACAGGCCAAAAAAAACTTACTACAACAAAGGAAAACGCAGGCAGTGGTGGTGCATATCTTTGATTCCAGCACTTTGGATGCAGAGGCAGATGGATCTCTGAGTTCTAGGCCAGCCTGGTCTACAAAGCAAGTTCCAGGACAGCCAGAGCTATGTAGAGAAATCCTGTTTTGAAAAGCAAAAAATGACACATAATTTATGTAATCCATATAATATGCACACATCACAAGCCCTCGAGCAAGCAGGGGATGGCATTTTGTGTACTAACCCATAGCTAGGACATGTGCATCTGCTGACTCTCAGACACAGCATCACGACAGCTCAGCATTCATAAGGGACACCCTGCTCACTCTGCTCCAGGTCACTGTACAGATGGCAGGGGTAGAGGAATTGGTAAAAGGGACAATATCTACTTTAGAGTGTATTGATTACGACTTCCACAACTGTTTTGACATGTATGCCTTTCTCTTTCTACAAAATGTGGCAAATGATGTTGAATTTTTACTGGTTCTGCCCTCGGGCTGATCCTATGTATACCCAGGCCGGGGGACAGAGTGACAGACTTTGAAGCCCAGCATCCGCTTTGAGCACCAACTATGTCTTTCTATGTTCCTGCGAGTCCTGCTCCTATTTCTCCTTCTTCCCAGGCCCTGGCTTAACCACCACCTTCAATGTCTGATCTTAAGGTCCTTCCAGACTCCTGACTTTGACCTCTGTGCTCAAAACCTTTCTTTGGCCTTTGTTTCTGGCACTATCCATTTTTCCTAAAACCCTGGCCTTGGTAAAGTCTCCCACCAGATTTGGGTTAAGGCCAATTCCACCATTCAGTCTGCAAAGACACCTGGGGAGCTGTGAGCTGATGATTTTAATGTGGAGAGAGTCTAGAGTATGGACCAATATAGACAGATCTTTATTGGGACAATTACTGCATCTTCACATTGTATATAATTGGTGCTCAGAACATATTCTTGGCTGGTAATGAGGTGCAGAAGCATGGGGCAGGGCAGAAAGGAAGGAACTACCAAACTTGTCTACTGTCCCAGAACTTTGCCACAGATAGAATACTGTAACGTCCCCAGAAGCAGCAGAGAGCACTACTACATGGGAGTGACCCATGTGTGATGTGCCTGGGGCCTCTCCAGATACCGCCTCCTCTGGAGCCCAGGGCCCCAACCTAGCTCTGTGTGTGCCCTGACCTGATAAGAGTCCACCATGCAGCTGGACTTTATTCACCATGGCACATGCAGCTTGGAGACCACACACAGTAAGAAGCCGAGGGTGGAAACAGGCTGCTTCCTGTGAGCACACTGCATGAGTCAAGAGTGCTGACCCCAAACGGGTAGGACTCAGGCTACAGATGTATTTGGAGATGCTCTGGGAGCTGAATTAGGATGAAGGGGCAGATGCCAGAGCAGCGTAAGGAGAGCCTGCCAGCAATGACAGTGAGTCTACAGGAAACTATATATTATTAATCATGAACTAATAGTAACAGAAAAAGACGGAGGTCCCTCTAAACAAAATGAAAAGTCCATTTAGATGTCTGGTCATTTAACATATCAAACCTTGTATAGAGCAGACTCACTCAGACCCCAACACTGTCACCATTTTGCTGAGTGATAGTATATGTGTCATATCATATCACTGGGACTACATTCCATCATCAATGAAAGAGAGATGCTCAGACATGTACAAGCTTACACTGAGGAAGCATAAGTGAGGCAGAATGCGTGAAGGTGTGCTGAGAGCCTGTCCACCCACCTGACCACCACGGCTCTGGAACAACTTGTGTTCTCTGGAACAGCTTCCCACCCCATGGCTCCATGGTGCCACCCTCTGGGCATAGTGAAACTTTCTCTTATCGAGGACAGTCCTGAGAGAATTCTAGGTTTAATGGAATCTGAGGATTATGCTGGGCTGTCTGCAGGAAGGTCATGTTTTATTGACACAGTAGAGGACACAGGCCTCTGAGCTCCTGCTTGACTCCTCCTCTTATCCCGACAGTCACTAGCCACCAGCTGCACATGCGCACACAGGGCTAGCCAGGGACTCTGGCCCACACAGTCATGCAGAACTGGGAAGAGGGAAATGATCAGACCCGACCCAGTATGCTGATGCAAGGGGAGGAGGATGGGACTTTAAATCAAGGATCCAGTTCCAGAAGCTTCTGGGTGACTTGAAATAAATACTGTAACTTATGTAAGCCTCGGTGTTTCCAAGTTGTGAAACTGGGGAGATGGTAATAATTCTTACCTCTCAGAGATCCTGGGGAAAATCAAGGAGATAAGGACATAGCTTTACTGAGAACAGAGATTACTAATACAGGGCCATGCTTCCCCAGCTCTCACTAATCAAAACTATTATAACATCAAATGCTAAGTTGAATTCCTAAAAGGATAAGAAATCAACTGTATAATTAGTAACAGGTATTTACAGGGCTCCGTTATATTGTAACAACTGAAAAAAAAAAAAATCCCAGTGTTCCTATTTACATAGAAAACAAAGACAATGTAAAGGATTTGAGTAATCTTTTCCAAGGAAGACCAGTCCAGGACTCAAGGCAAGAAGACAAAACTTTGCCCTGGGCCATTCAGAAATAGACAACTCATTCCTGTAACATAAAAACATGAGTCTTTTTAATGTGTGCACAAAGTTACAAACTTACTCATATATGAATGCACATATACCCATGTCCCATTTTACACTCACTGTTGAACTCACTAGATCAAATATGTTGAAGAAACAGGCCTTGAAATAGAAAAAGGAGCCAGGCTTGGGGCTGCCAAACAGCTTTCTCTGATGTGCATAACTAATTTTCAAAGCTGTCATGAAGATTGAATAAACTCATGTATATAAAGTGCCGAATCTAATGGTGAGCACACAGTCAGTACTCAGTAATGTACTTTTGGAACAGGAGCCAGTATCTGTCAACTATGGAATGTGTAAGCATTAAAATGCTACTGTGTGTTGGTAGAAATGAAGGCTATTCAGATGACCCCATCCAGGCCATTTGAGTAGGGGTCCACCCTGCACCCCAGTCCTGTGTTCCTAACAAGAAGGACATCTCAATCTACAGCACCCAGAACTCTAGTCAGAGTGCTCAGGAAGGCCTTCCCATCCCTTAGGAGCTGGACTGGTGGTGACATTCCAGAGGGACACAAAATGGGAACATTTATTGACAACGTTCCCTTTTTAATGCACTAATAACTAAAGGCTCAGTTTGCAATTCTCTGTAGTTTCATAGGGGAAGATAATAAACCATAGAGTAGAGAAGAGTGCTGTCACCTCATTGGTCCTTCAGAAATATACACAGGGCAGGAGGGAAGGGCAGAGAAGGAAAGGCAGTGACCTGCCCCAAAGCAAGATAAGGACTATCAGGGACCCCACAATGAACAGTCAGTAAAGACCCCAGGAAGCCCGCTCCAGACTTTAAGAGACAGCATCTCCAGTCAGGCAATATATGCTAAAATCCAAATAGGCTACTCAAAGTAGACAATATCCCATCATCCAACACTGACAAGACACATCTTTCTAGAATTTATTGCATAAAAAAACAAGACATGTATCTTAGCCCCATGGTTGGGATCCTCTAGTATATCTCTAAAATGGGACTTTATTGTCTCGTCTTCTGCACTCTTGGACTAGAAGAGTGATTCTCAACCTTTGTAATGCTGTGACCCTATAACACGAATTCCTCATGTTTGATGAAGCCCAACCATAAAATTATTTTGTTGTGACTTCATAACTGAAATTTTTTACTGTAATGAATTGTAATGTAAATTTCTGATATGCAGGATATCTGTTATAAGATATTTTTGTCTTAGCCATCAAGCTTGAAAGTTACTTCTCAGACCATCATCTATTAGCCTGTGTTATCACTGAGCAGAAAATGGACTTGTTCAAGCTGCACAAAACCATGAGGTGCCTGGAGTGCCAACGGGGCTATTTATACTGGAGGTGGAATATTTGAAAACCCTATCTCAGTATCTAACCCAGCATGATCCTCTTCTATGCAATTATCCCCAGTTTGGCATGAAGTCCAAATCAGTGTTTAGAAATGCCGAAACCTCGAGATGAAAGCTATAATTAATGTATCAATGGTTTTCTTCTAAAGGGCACACAATCAAAAAGAGGAGCCAGTATATCAGAGCAATTAGTGAAAATGATAGACTGTTCCGGACAATGGTTGTGCATTCTGGTTGTCAGAATTTGAACATTATCAGGTCAAAGTTCGTCGTGGTTGAAGCCCAAACTGATTAACATTCATGGTTTATGAAGGGAGTCTCACATGCAGGCTGAACTTTGCAATAAGGAAACACAAAGAATGAGGTTCTGCCACAGTGACCTTAAAATGTGAACACATGGTGTGCTGAAGAGCAGAGGGAAAGGCTACTGTGTTCCATCAAAACAGGACTGTCAGAGAAGGAACTTAGGTGAGGAGAGCCTCAGAGGACTAGAGATGAAGATGAAGCCAGATGTCCACACAGGGCTCTGTACTTTGAATTGATGTCTGAACTATAAGCAAGGCCTTTAGGAGACACAGCTCCCCACAAGGCAATGGCAGATTGTCTGGTTCTACTGTCTATCATCACATTTAGTATCAGTCCTTAACTTACTCTGATGTCACCCTTCTCCCAGAAGACATTGAGATCCAGGGTAACACCTTACAGTCTCATTCCTCAGCCCAGGGCCTCACAGAACAACACTGCTGACACTGTGTGACATTGAGAATCAACTTCTTGCATCTATTTGACTTGTGGGGACCATCTTGTTTTTGGATTTATTTCTAGAAGTAAATATAGAAGTGCATTTCCTCAAAACATCAGTTTATCACAGCTTCCTATGACTGCTGTCGTCCTTCCCTGTGGTCCACCACCCCTAACCTCCCTTTAGGGTTTCTCCATAGATAGTGTAAGTTACTGACAGACAGAGGTGTGTGTGTGTGTGTGTGTGTGTGTGTGTATGTGTGTGTGTGTGTGTTGTCTTTAATTACTATGAGCAATGAGTGACTAGTTGGGAGGAGGAGGAGAATTAGCTTCTCCCAGGGATGAGCCCCTTATCAGTTGTCCAATGAAGAGTGGTTTGTTTGTTTATGTATGTGTGTATATCCATATTTGTGCATGTATGCATAATTATTTATACATACAACAATAATAATCAAGGAAAAAGAGGCTTTCACTTGAGACCATGAGTGGGACATGGTATGGGTTGGAAGGGTGAATGTTAGCTCTTGAGATGAGTTTCATCTCTCCATAATTTACGTGTTTAAGTCCGGACTCAAGGATACCACAAAATGTGAATGTAAGGAAGTAATAATGATTAAATGAGGTCTTAAAAGAAGGGCCCTAATTCACTGTGATTGGTGTCCTTATACCAGAAAGAGGGATCAGACAGCAAGAGAGAAGAGCCAGCTGGGGACCTGCAGAGAAAGTGGCTCTCAGTAAGCAATTAAAAGGGACTGCAAGAGAAATTCTCAGACTTTCACCTTCCAGAATGATGAGAGAAAATATTTCTGTTATTCAGGCTATCGGTCCATGGTATTTTGTTATGGGAGCTCTAACAAACTAATACATAAGTTGTGACATGGAAAATCCCCTTTCGTCTGTCTGATCTCCTCTAAGTAGCTGAATGGGAGGCAGAGACACAGGAGAAAAACTCAAACAGAATGTTGTGTGTGTCCATTAGGCTCATTTGGTCGGTAGGGTTCTGTAAGTCGGCTGTCTTCTTATTGATTTTCTGTCTGGATGTTCTATCCATTATTGAAAGTGGAGTAGGGAAGTCTCCAACAAGCTAAGCCCAAAGTTAGCAGAAGGAAGGAAATAATAAAGATTAGAGCAGAAATAATTGAAGTTGAAAATAGAAAGACAATAGGAAAAAAATCAATGAAACCAAGAGTTGGTTTTCTGGTAAGATAAATTTGACAAGCCCTTCAGCTAGATTAACTAAGAACAAAAGAAAGAAGACTCAAATAAATAAAAGCAGAAGTAAAAGAAGAGAATGTACATCTGACGCCACAGGGCAAAGGGAATCATAGGACTATTATGAGCAATTTTATACCAACAAATTATATAACTCACAAGAAATGGATAAATTCTTTGCATTTTATAACCTCACTGTACTAAGTCATGGAGAGAAAAATCAGAACAAGATAATAAAAAGGCTTGAAGTGGTGATCAAAGGTCACCAAACAAAGACCCAGGGCCAGATAGGTGTCTGCCCTGGTGAAGTCTGCCAACATCTAAGGAAGAATTAGTATCGATGTCTCCTAAACAACGGAAAACAGTAGGGACATTTCCCAAATACCATCCCCAGAGTCAGAGTTTCACAGAGAACACAGACCATGTCTCCCTGACCATGGATGATGCCAAGCTCCTCAAGGACATTTTGTAAACTGAGTTCAACAGCACATTAAAATGACCATATGCAAAAGCCAAGTGTGAATTTCTCCTGAGATGCAAGGATGGCTCTACTGAGGACAATAAATAGGGTTATACGACACGTTAAATGGATGAAGGATAAATACCATGCAACCATCTCCATAGCTACAGAAAAAATTGACAAAATTCAAGTTCTTCACAAAAAGATTTCTAGGAAGCTAGGCTTCGAAGACGATTGCTGCAGCATAATAAAGGCCATAGAAAATACTACTAATCAGCTTGAGTATGGCAATTTTCAATGCATATATCTATTAAAACATCTAGATGTGTATCTTAAATATTATGATTGATATATCTCAATAAAGTTATTGAAAATGAGCAAAAGTCATCTGTGAAAAGCCCAGAGTTATTACCTTACTAATGAAAACCAGAAGCCCTTTCCTCTAAGAAAAGGATTCAAGGAAGGATGCTCATGGAGGCCCGAGATCACTGCTAAGCATCTTCCTTAGTCCAACTTTGTTTTTGAGAGAAGGTCTCCCACTGAACATGGAACTCGCTGATTCAGCACAACAGCAAGTCTTGGGGACAGATCCTCCTGGCTCTGCCTCCCTAGCCAGAACTGCAGGTATCTACTGCTATGTGCAGCTTCTGATGTGGGCACTGAAGACTCAGACTCAGGTCCTCATGTTTGCCCAGCAAACCCTTTGCCCACTGAGCTAGAAAAACAATTTTGATAAACAAAACTAAAACAAAGAAAAATGACCCAGTCTTAAGACCCAATTTGAAATCAATGAAGACAATACATACATAAAGCAATTGGAAGGCCAAAATAAAATAGAGAATATGATTAATCTCCAAGTTTCAGATGCATATTAATAATGTCTAAAATAACTTAAAATTTATTTGGGTGCTTTTCCATTTACTAACTGTGAGGACAAGGCTGGTTCCTTAACATTTCTGGAGCTTGGCTTTCAGATTTGTTTCATATTTGAACCATTTACTCATCTGCCCTTAGCCTAAAATGCTGTGAAGAGCAGTGACATTACGCTGCCCCAGTGTGGGAAGGAATATGGTTTGAGACCACTGAAGTGTAGAAGAGCTCAGTCCCTGCTTCCTTCCTTCTTCTTTGACTCGCAAGGATTAGTGTTACACAGACTCTTAAGGCCAACAGAACTTGCCCAAATCATGTAGACCAAGCTTCAGTGACCTTTGTCTTTTAAACTCAAAAAATCACATTGAATTCCAATTCAAACACTTTGTTTAGAATGAGCAGTTAGTAAGAATTAAAACTACAGAAGCCAAAAGGCAAGGTTGGAATACATAGGAAATTTCCCATATCCCAGAGCTATTGACTAGGTGTTTGATAGATTAAGCCTCTGTTCCCATTTTGGCAGATGTTGCAGTCTATGTGCTGGGTTCTAAGGTCAGAATAGTACCTCTAACATGGCATCAGTTGTGCTAAGGCCTCAGAGGCCTGTGGCACTAGTCAATAGTCATTTGGATATGCTATGTTCATATAATAGCAGTTGTCAGTAAGTGTCTGTGCAATACAATTATCAAGTGAATTGTTTTTTTCCTAAATGGCAGGCTAAACTGTCCTGCCAGCCCCATTCAGGGACCAAAGCTGAGAAAGAATGTCTTTTTTTTTTTTTTTTTTTTTTTTTTTTTTGACCTTTGAAAATACCAGATACAATCTCCTTATCCACCTGAAGAGAGAATGTGAGGACACACATCTTCAACCTTTTCCTATCAGATTTGTCAAAGCCCTTGGGTACCACTCTGGGGACTCCCTCCAATAGCTTCTGATTACTGTGCCCAGTGGGGAAGCTGATTTGGAAACTATCACGTTGCTCAGAGAAGAGAGTTCTTCAAAAATGACAAAGGCCCAGCATTATCATGCTCATCTTAGAGTGATTTCTTTCTGGGAGAGCTGTTCCCTGGGAGGGTCTACATCTCTCAGAACAGTGAGGTCGAGGTCTAGGGCCAGACTCATCACAGAAATTGTGTGCAGGTTTCTTCATGGGTTCTATCAGACTCTGGGGGGAGGGGAGGAATCTGAATCTAGAAAAGCATACCAAAGATGGCAAGTGACCACTCAAAACACTTCTCATATTTTAAGGGACCAAAAGTCCTGATATGTTTCTCAGTTTCATAGCTTTTTAGTACCTCCAGTCGTGTGGAAAAAGAAACTTTTTAAGGATATTTTTCATCTGTGACAGAAGCTGCATAAGGCACTGATGTGGTGACGGAAGCAGGTCAGTGTCTGGCCTTCTTCATGAATATCTGTGGGAAAAGAAAGAAATGCATTTGAATATAACAGTGAGGAATCAGGTGTGAACATGAAGTTCTGTAGACCTTGACACAGATTACCTAAGAGTCCTTTAAGGGGCTCAGTGAAACAAAGTGCCCTTTATTCATATAAGAGTGATCAAGAGCACTCCATCAACAAGACGATGCTTCAGAGTCTCCCACATTGCCTTTTCTCCAATCATGCTTAGAAATCCTAGGTGCCCCAGGCTATTTCCTATGGACTTCTCTGATATTGTTTCTGGAAAAGTTTCCATTCTATGGAAAACAAAGGGCCAGCAAGACGAGCTAAACAGTAAGCATTTCTCAGCTCCATCCCCAATAAGCATAGCTGTTTGCTCAGATACTTAGCTACTGAAATCCCTAATCTGGCCTTGAGAATGGACCATAGCTCTTACATGTGCACAGAGTTCAGCCGGGCTCCCTCGGTACCGAAAATGAACTCAGTTCCACCATAGTCAAGTTACAGGATTCCACAGCTGCTGTCTATGCTGCTAGAATTTCCACTGGTTTCCTGCAGAAACCAAAGTAATCTAGGTCGTCGGTTCTGTGCCTCTGACCACTTATCAAGAGCGGTTCACCAGCAAGAGTAGAATCAGCCCATGGCTCCCCAGGGCCTCTGACTCCAGGCCATTAGTCTTCATCAGGCCAAATGTCAATCAAGTTTCCTACCCTATGGCGAACTGCTGTCTTCCAGGAACCCTGATTCGCTTCCCCAGAAAACCCCATGCCCTCACAGGAGAGCAGAAAGGGTAACACTGGAATATTTGCAATACATGTGTTTGGTCATTGTTTGGTCATTGTTTCAATATGTATTTGAAAGACCAAAATGCAAAACTAATATTCTTAGGGAGAATAAAGGAAATATTTCTCCTCAGTCCCTTTCTCTTACAACAGATTTTTATATTACCTTGACACACTTCACAAAAGACATGCATCCAAGTTCAAGCTTTTCACCTTCCAGCTGGAACAATAAAAGATCACAGTAGGTCAGCAGCAAAGCAGGCATGCCCAGCAGAGGCTTCCAGAGCTTTGCTACATAACCACATCTCATGTGTTGTTCTCAGGATGGTGAATTATGTCTGCATTTGGTCACTTTAACCTGGAGGACAGGGCTGTGATAGCAGAGGTGTAATGACCAAGGGCGATGAAAACATTACCAAGGAGAAAGGTATTGATTAAATCATTGCCCTTGAGTTCGTAAAGAAAAGGAAACCTCTGATGAACTTCCACGCACACTAGCATTTTCATGATTTTTTTTCTATTTGCTCTGAGTAGCACTATGGAAGGGATAGTAATTTTAAAAATTATTCATTCTGTAGTTCTGGAGATATTTTCTTATTGTCTTTCAAAATGTAACAGTGCATAAGAGTACTTGTTTATGGGTCTTGCCATTAATCCTCTTTTTATTTACCTGGTTATCAAATTATTTACTTCATCATTTTAAATAACTTTAATAAGATTAAGCTTGTTTTGTTTTCTGTGACTGTATTTATTCTTTGTTTAACATTGGGAGCACTAACACCAATATTAAAAATACATTATAAACTTTTAATAGAAATAAGTGGGTATTGGTTCAGAAATAGAGGGAGCAACAGGAATTTTCAAAGAGCTCAAAAATAAATCCCCATCCATTTGAAGGCACATACAAGATTAAAGCAGACATTTTTAACCAATGATAAAAGCTGATGCAATCAATACTGCCTTGAAGATTGGCCAGTCACTTGGTAAAAGTAAGCTTGGATTCCTATCACATTCTTATATATGAATGAATTTGAATAGAAAACCAAGTAACATATTAAAAGTACTACACACAGACACAATCAACTTTTTCATGAATGTGTAAAAAATAGTCAACAGGTCTCACAGTGAAAGAGGCACATTTTGTGGGTTTTAGCTCTCAGAATGGCAGGAATGTAAATGACATAAATGACATCAATGCCCAGTGGTGGCTGAGAGCATATCAAAAAGGTGATGGTGATCTGATAGTAACTATCTTCATTAAAATCCAATTATTCTTAAAATCAGTAATTCTTGTTCAACAGTTTAATTTTACTGATAAACTGGTACAAGTGCACTAAAAAAATTTTTATAACAAACACAGTGTGCCATTGTTTGTGAAAGCAAAAATTTGAATTAACCTAAGTATTTTAGGTAGACAACTAAAGGAACAATACTTCATGGGAAATACTACCTATTGTATCAGTTAACATTATGGTAAATTGTTAAGTGAAAATACAAATCCCCGGAGCTCACTGCCCAGCCAGCTTTGACAGATCAACATGTCCCATTCAGGAAGAGATCCTATCTTAAAGATAAACTAGGTGGAAAGAGATTTAGAAAGATACACAGTGCCAACCCGTCACCTCCACATGCACACATGTTGTTTGTGAGAGACACACACTGTACACACAATGCCATCTGTACACCTGCACATCTACCCAGACATATGCATGCACATGTAAATATATGCATAGAGCATATACATACACACAAAATGAAATAAATATCAAACTCATAAAGGATACTCAGTAAAGACAATAGGAAATTACATTCTTTAGGTATGTAACAACTCCTAGCCACTAACCACATGTCCTTGGGGAAGGTTGACTCAATCTGATCTGTATTAAGATCGCTGCTGATGATACTGTTGTAATTAACTACACTCCCTTCAGGTTGTATTAATTCAAGAATGTCATTTGTTTCCTGTTGAGACCCTGCTATCCATCTACAGGATGATGCAGTTTATGATGCAGACCCCAAATTGTCATACATATATATGTACACATGCACAACGCATGTATAGAAACATTCTGGAAGGACACAGAAAATTGTGACTCTAGATGATGGAGTTTATTCATAGAAGTCAAAAATGGTATGTGTTTTATATTTTCCTTTTATTGATTTTATGCTAGCTCTAAGCAAACAAACATGTATTTCCCTTTAAATATAGAGGTATATTAAAAAATAGAGAACTAGAACTCATCTGTAGCTCTGTCTTAGTCTACACTGTCATCTAAAGTAGAGTGACATTAAACACCTGACCTCCATCAGAATGAACACTTCCAGAACTCTCTATTCTAATAATCACCACTGTTAGACACGTGACTCTTGGAACCTAGAGCCAATCTATCTCCAGTCTCCTCTACATGCCAAGAACAATCTAGTAAAGATAAGAGCAGTCACTTTACCTACAAATCTAGTCATAAGATATTTAAAGATCATAAACCAGAAACCTGGGCTGGGAATATATTTCTGTGTTTGATTGCTTGCCAAGTGTATATGTAGACCTAGCCTTGATGTCCAATTCTCTCCCTCTTCCTTCTTCTCCTCCTCTTCCTCCCTCCTCTTCCTCCTCCTCCTTCATATCTCTCTCTCTCTCTCTCTCTCTCTCTCTCTCTCACACACACACACACACACACACACACACACATACACACACAGAAAGAGAGAGAGAGAGCAGTAGTTATCTTAAGGAAAAAAGACAGTCACTCACACACTTTACCTTCTGGGAGAAGAGGATTCCCATGAGTTCAAGGCTTAGATTCCCCTAACTGACGGGAATGTGTGCACAAGTGTATATGTGTGCTTGTGTGAGTATATGCATGTAAGTATGAGTGTATATGTGTCACAGGAGAGGAATCCAGACATCCAACTGTAGGCATAATTGTAGCCTTTGCTTGATAGCACTGATGTATGGTGATATTTGTTCTGCTGTGTGAGAAGAGTAACTTTGAAGGAAGGTCTCTGGGGCAACTTGGCTGTGAACTTGGTCATCTATGGTGAACTATGCCATCCAAGTGTCCTTCTCCTAACAATATACCATTTTGGCATGCTTATGCTTATTTGGAGAATGGTGAACTTCAGAGAAGGGGAGATTGCTTTAATCTATCTCTCCTCCAGTAAGACTTGGATAAAAATTCCTCATGGAATCTACCTCATGACAAAAATGGGGCTTGATGAAAAAAGACTGACACATGACATCAGACAATCACGTTTAATTCCAATGAGCCCAGAGGCTAATTATGGGGTTTGGCAAACCAGGCTTCCCAATGACAAAGCCATCTCCCTAATGGAGACAATCACTCACTGTTGACCAAGTTCACAGCCAAGTTGCCCCAGAGACCTTCCTTCAAAGTTACTCTTCTCTGAACACAAAGAAAATATAGGTGTAGCAATCTTATTTGTATGTCTACCCTTGATAAGCCATGCTTATCATTCTTATCCTCTATATAGTTATTGTTAACTCTTCCACATTTTAAATTCTTTTTACTGTGTTTTTTTTTTAATAAATACAAAATAAAGGAAAAAAAAAAAAAAAAAAAAACAAAGTTACTCTTCTCACACAGCAGAACAAATATCACCATACATCAGTGCTATCAAGCAAAGGCTACAATTATGCCTACAGTTGGATGTCTGGATTCCTCTCCTGTGACACATATACACTCATACTCACATGCATATACTCACACAAGCACACATATACACTTGTGCACACATTCACACATGTATGCATACACACATGTACAGAACAGCAGTTTTCAGTTTTCTTAGGAAAAAAAGCCAGTTGTGGTGACTGTAATCCAACACTTTACCTTCCATTTCATTAAAGGGCAGAAGAAGCCTCCATGGTACAGAGGTGTCAACAGTCATGTTGGAGCTCAGTGTGTCAGAATTCTGAAATCAAAGATGGAACTAAGCGATCCTGTTTGCTGTATGTAACCAAGCTATTAACAACACAATGTAATTCTCTTTTTTCTCACAATGAAGTTTACTCTGCTAAGGCCCTCCTTCCCTAACTTCAGGTGGGCAGTTCACTTTAAGAAGCTGTCTTGCTGTAAGTCTCTGGATCAATCATTTGCTGAGATCATAGAAGGGGAAAAAAGACTCTATCCACTCTTTCCATCAAAGAGATGGTAACCCAGTTGGGAATATGGAAAAGAAACAAATGTACGCAGCAGCTTACTTCATCCGTAGACTAAAAGGAGCCGATTGAGGTAGTGCTGGGTACTGACTGTGATTCATTTAGGAGGTAGAATACAGAAAGACCCATTGAGCCTTTAAAGAGGTCTCTGGATGGTGGTTTTCAAAGTTGCTCCAACATCTTCAAGGTATACCAGAGGAGAGAAAATATTTTGTGCAGACAGCCAAACATGTACAAACCCAGAGGTAGGGCCAGAATTAATGGAAACTGTGAGAAAGGCCTCAGGCAGGAAATGTCAAGATTCCTCAACACAAAATTGGGCTTTATCCTGCAAGCAATTGGGGCCCTGAAGTCGTTTCCAGTGGGGAATGAACGAGGTCAGAGGTGCTGTCTCCCTGCAACGGTTGACATTAGATTTGCCCTGGTGAGAGAGTATTGAGGTGTCACCATTACACACAATGGGTGACTATAAATAAACCTAGGACAGCACATGTCTCTTTAAGAACGCCTTCGTCTACTGCTCAAAATAAATAATACTTTGTCCCCCACTTGTTTACTTTCCCAAGAAATTCAAAGAAACTTGGGGACTTTGTCTCTTTAATCTTTTCCCAGCAGCACTCAGAGGTGGGATGAGGAAAATAACACTTCTATTGGGTCCTACAAATCCTTTCAAGCCTGGTATGTGTGAATGAGAACAGAGGAGGGCTTTGATCTCTGTCAATTTCACCCACTCTTTGCCAAGGGAACGACTGTCCTTGGACTTCCTGAGTTGTCAGAGCTTGGAAGGCTAGACCTGAGGTAAAGACTCTGAGGTGCAACATTTCCAAACAATAGGCCTTTTTTATAAAAAAAAAAAAAAGAAATTCTAGACTATATTTTTAAAGATCATAAAAATATGGACACTAAAAACACAGAAGTGAAGACTTTAAACCAGTGAATGTATGTCCTTCTGGCCTTTCTGACCACGTAAGAAAATCAGCACCAAAGGGAATGTACAATTTGAGATCCTGATAAATTTCTGTCCTGCTGGAGGACATGAGAGACATGAGAATCTGCACATCACGTGAGGAGTCAGGACGCACAATGCTCAGTCATTCTTGGTGATGAATGGTGTGATATCCAAAGACTGGAAAACTGCTGATGAGCAGACAGCATCCTGCCTGTCACACTGTGAATTGCTTTTCAGGCAAGGCAAGAGTGCAGGGACATTTTAGGTTATGGCCACAATGACCTCAAAATCCCCTCCAAATCCTGGATTAGCTGACTCTAAAACTCTGAAAAAAAATGACAAAGCACCAGATTAATCTCAGAGCTTTAGTTCAGGCCATTTTTGGCTGTTCTGTGGAAAGGAGATACGAATTTAGAACTCGATTAGGCTAAAATAAGAAACCTCCCTCAGCCATTAACTAGTGAAGTGGCTTTCTTGAAACTTTTAACTACGTTAAGACTCAGTTTCTTCCTCTGTAAAATTAAATTCTCTCATAAATGTTTGAGAATTGAAGAGAGAAGGAGCTGCCATTGTTCAGTAAGCCCTCTCATGTCCTCCATCATCCATGTCACCCCAGGCCCCTAAGCAATGGACCAGAAACCATCACTCATCCCTGGGGCAGCTGGTAGGATCCACCTACTTGCACACACTTTCCCAGGATGTAGGATGCCCACTGTGCTCACTATGAACCTGAATTTCTCACTCTCAACACTGCTATGACCTCTGAGGTATCAGATCCTCTGTATCCAAAGCTCTTGTGTAAACTGTCAGAGCTATAATTCACATATGGGATGATTAATATTGATAGTAAACTCAACAGGCTCTGGGACCACAAAGGAGATAGCCTCTGGGCATCTCTGTAAGGAAGTTTCTAGATTAGGTTAATTTCAGTAGGAAGGCCTGCCATAAATATGAGTAGTGTCATGCCACAGGCTAGATTCAAAGACCATCGTAACGAAGAGAAAGGGGGAAGAGCACTAGCCTTCACTGTCCTGCATCCTGCCAGCAGATAAGATGTGACCAAATGCCTCATGTTCCCACTACAGTGCCCACCCGGCCATGGTAAACTGTACCCTCACATTGTGAGCCCCAATAAATGCTTATTACTTTAAGTGCTTTGACAGGTAGGGTTTTTATCACCGTAACAAGAAAAGTTACTGGCATGCCATCCCACCTGGCCTCTTCATCACATCCCAGCAGTTACTGTCCCTCCCTCCCCTAGTCCTTCCCAGCTGCTGCCTTTGTCCTCTGTATGGTCCTCACTGCCCAGCTCTGCAGTTCTCCTGCAAACCTGAATCCCAGAAAGGGCTATGAGTGCTCTTGAGGATGGAGTTGTCTCTTAGTCCTTTGCTCCAAATGTAACACACAGAGTAAACAACTAATACATATTTTGAGAAGGCATTAGAATATGTTTAGCATGATTCTTTATAGCTGTTAAAGTGGCAAAAGAGCAGTTCTTTTCCTTAGGAATATTTTATTTTGATACGAGATTTTTATAAACAGAAGATCTCTTGGCCCTAGGAATTTCTACTTAATGAAGAGGCTAAGGAGAAGAAATCCATTCCTATCCTATAAGCTAGTCCCTCTGACCAAGAAGCTAGTCCAACCATATATCCAGCACCCTGAACATGACCCAGAGAAGAGGGCACAGAGGATGGACTAGCAAGGATCTCCTCCAGAACTCCAGAGAAGTAAGGTTCTGGAACTTTCAGTGCTATCACAATAAGCCATCAAGGGCTCATATGCACCCAGGGTAACATGTTAGGTTCAAGATGATGAGAATAAGGTGTCAGTCCACAAAGCATCATGCTTAGAGCTATGGTTGTCCCTGAACACTCTGGTGTTTTGTTTCAATATTCTGCTCCTTTTCAGAAACATTGTTCTCATTTGATCATCAATTAAAACTCTCCCAAATTTAAATAAGAAGGGATGTTTGTTTTAGCCATCTATTGCCATAACCATGCATCACTAAATGTCAGTGGGTTTTAAAACAATATAGCCTTTTTCTTGACTCCATGGCATAAGAACTGGAGCAAGGATCAACTGGCTTAGTCTTTGTTTCACCCAGCATCAACTAAAATTACAGAGTAGATTTTTAACTTGGAACAGGTTGGTCTGATGGCTTTATTCAAGTGTTTTCTGTATTGATGGAGTAGCTAGAAGGTTGGGCTCAGGTAGACTGGTACTGAGGAGTCTACCTGTGACCTTTCAGCATGACAGACTTCTACATATGATAGCTTAATGATCACAGAGATCATTAAGACTATGAAACACAAGCTCAAAATGTCTTAGAGCCTTCAATAATATTACTTCAATACAATTTTATTGGTAATAAAGCCTACCTGGATTCAGATGGTGGGTTCAAACTCCAATTCTTGACTGATTAACTAACAAAGATCCCATAGCCACCTTTTATCTTCCAGATGATAAAGCAGTCAAGAGAAAGTGGCTGTTTCATCTCTCTCCAAATTATTTCCATCCCCTAATGGTCTTCTCATATTTCTACCATGGCTCCAAGATCAATCAGTTATCTCTGAGACAAGCAATGAGCACCTTCCTTGTGAACCCAAATAATTCAAATGTGGAATGGCCTATGGTTTACAATAAGGTCATCTAACATTAATTTCGTATTTTTTACTATCATGTAATCTACCTGAATAATGGTTGACTCTTTGCTTTTCCTTCTAATCCTTCTCTGAGTTAATTCTGGGAGTTTTAAAGGAAAGGTATTTGTCCCAAGTGAGTTTTTCGGTAGTATAGTTCTGCTCAGGTGGTTCATTCACATATTCTGTTTTCATTTATTTTATCTTCCCTAAAAATGGGTAGATGATAGACGGATTGATGGAGGATAGATAAATAGGTAGATAAATCTATGGCATGATTTTAAAAGAAGAGTCTAGTGAGCCTAACAAAAAGCTCTCACTCAATATAATCAGCAGCACATGGGCTTTCCTGGTACTAGTAAGCTTTTGCCTCCAAATGCATTGGCCAAGAACACCATTCTGCAGATAATTAAGTAAATAAAATTATACTTAGTATTCCATCATGATGTTGGTACCTGTACCCTTCCCCTCTTTTTTACTTTGCATAGTTACGGCTAGGGCCTTTCTATCATGAATCCAAGGCAAAGCCATCTTCCTCTTTCTACAGATGATTACCATATGCTCCCTGAGTCATTGGTATGATTCTGACAAGATGTATCATATACTCCAATTTTCTTGAGACTTTGGCTGCCATCTGGAAGGCTCATTGTTTTTGTCAACATGCAGAAGCTGTGTATGTAACAGATACTATAGGCACAACATGGTATGGAGTCAGAAATTTCTGAGTTGGCTCATATTTCTTCAACTTACTAGACATGTAAACCTCAGAAAGGTTTTTAATCTCTTAATGTTCATTTCCACAGACATTAAGTAAAAGTAATAGTATCAATAAAGCATGTGAACTGTAAGAATTAGATTAACAAGGACAATTTAATATAAAATGTGCTCTTTAAAAGGTTTTTTTAAAGAAACTACCTTTTATGAGATGACTGTGAAGGTGGTGGTTTGATAATAATAGTCTTGGTGGTAGTGGTTATGGTAGTAGATTATTTGTGGTAATATGATGGCAGCAGAAATGATAATAGTGATGATGTTGATAGTGGTAATTCAATGGTGACACTGGTAATAGTGATGGTACTAGTGATGGTATTGGTGGTTACAGTGGTAGTGGTGGTGACAATGGTGGTTGGATAGTAATATTACCTGATCCACTTACCTGCCTATGACCATAAACTCTGTCATACCATGAATCTGGCCATGTCCATGGCTCTACATTCCATAGTTCCAATTGCCTCAGTTCTATTCCATTTCACAGTGCTCTATGTTCTAGCCTTGAATCTCACTGTCATTTATCCAATAATTCCTTACCCTAGCAGATGTCTGTTGAGTCACTATAATATAGTATGCATGTGTCAGAACCTGAGAACATAAAAGTGAAAAGAGAATCTTTACCCGAATGGATCCTATAGCTCACGTCTTTCATGTTCAGCCAATTCTGCCTTCTCTGTACACTACTTTGCTGGTGGAATACCCAACATCTGCCTCACCTCAGCTCTTAGTACCTCTCCTGAGCTACACTCTAATCCTCTCCCTTGTTCCTCTTCTAACAGTTCCCTCAGAAAACAATTCACCAACTCAAGCCCAGTCCTCCTAGAAACCAGCATTTCTGTGATTCCAGCCACATGGTAGAGGGATAGGATCCCTTATCACAGCTTGCGTCTCCATCTCTATAAAGTGCATAAACTATGACAACCACCATGAATTAGGCACCTCCTTGCACTGTGCACATTCTTTGATATACTCCTCCTAGGTATTATGGAATTGAGATCTGTGTCTCTACTTTTGGACAGAGAGAACTGAGCTGCAAGAGTTGCTTGGGCTCAACTAACAAGTAGTGTAGACAGAGTTAAGAGACAGGTATGTGGAGATGGTAAAGGTGTGAGACTAGATATAAGGAAAGCCACACAGAAATTTAAAGGATAACTTTCCCCTATTTGGATGTGGATGTTAAACATCCTCTGGAGAATTTTCATGTCCTATGTCTCTCCACAGTGTGCAGGTTAGTTAACTAGTAGCATTTGAGATATCTAGAAAATGAAAAGGCAAATAGAAAGGAGGGGACTCTATGAAGACCCTTGACAGGCAAACATCCACAACCTTTCCAAGGCCCCATCACACCCCAGAGACATAACTGGGAAAATGCTTTCTTCTCTAAGTGTCTGAAGGGAACCCTGTTTCTTGTTATGGTGCTCACCAAGGCAACTGACACCAGGCAGGAACCATCATCTTTTTCTCTGTATTTCCCAGTGTCTATTCTCATGGGCCAGGATGCCCAGAATCGCTGCCTGAATAGTATATAGCAGCTGCCTGTTAACGTTTTTAAAGCAAAAGCTGGATTTACTCTTTTTTCCCCAGGTTTGTTTGGTAGGGATGAAATGTCCTAGTTTATTCCACAGGGAATATGTACCTCTTTCAGCATCGTCTGCAAAAGTGTTCTAAAATTGAAAATTGTTGTGAGCTAAAATTGTCTGCCCTCCCTCTTCTGCAGTTTCATTCAGTCTCACAATGATGCTGTGATGAGGAATGAACAGATGCTCGATGCAGGTAGAGCCTGCTTTTACCAACATGGCATACAGAATCATCAAGCCATTTTCATCCATCACAACAAAATCATAGCTTTTCCAAACTTGTGTGGGTAGACCCAGAAGAGGGAAGAGATTCCATTAAGAAGTTTCTGGGACTGACTGAGGAGCCTGTATAAGCCATAAGTTTATTCTCTCCAAGCAGAAATCACAGGAAGAGAGCCTGAGCTTTGAGGTCAAGGGACCAGCATGTCATTCTTAGTTTTGGACATAGAGCTCTGCTACCTACAAAGCATAGCTTTGTCATATCTCAGAGATGTTGTTTTAACAGCTGTAAGGCAAAGCTAAGGGCCTAGGGAGGTGTCTCAGGGGGTAAACTGCTCCCTATGCAAGGCTGAGTACCCGAGCACATATTCCTATAGCCAATGGAAAACAGCTGGGCATGGTGGTGCACACCAGTGCTATGTGGCAGAGACTGGCAGATCTCTGGGGCTTGCTGGCCAATCTGTCTAGCTGAAACTGGTTCCCAGTGACCTTGTCTCAAAATATAGGTGGAGAGTAACGAAAGAAAATAATACCCACTGTGGTGGTTTGAATAGGAATGGTCCTCATAGATTTGTGTGTTTGAATGTCTGACTGTAGAAGTGGCACTATTAGGAGGTGTGGCCTTTTTAGAGGAAGTGTGTCACTATGGAAGTGGGCTTGAGGTCTTATGTGTTCAAGCTACACCCTGTGTGGCACAAAATTTCCCTCTGCTGCCTGTGGATCAAGATGTAGGACACTCACCTACTTCCCTAGCACCATGTCTTCCCACATGCTGCTATGTTCCACCGTAGTGATAATAAACTAAACCTCTGAAACTGTAAGACAGCTCCAATTAAATGTTTTCCTTTATAAGAACTGCTGTGGTCATGGTTTCTCTTCACAGAAATAGAATATCTAAGACACTCAAAGTCTACCTCTGGCTTTCCTATGTGCTACATAGGTAAGTGTACACCCATACACCAACCACATATAACACACACACACACACACACACACACACACATACACACACACACACACACACACACACACGAGAGAGAGAGAGAGAGAGAGAGAGATAATAATTCTGCTGATCAGTTTAAATAAGAAAACTAGGGTGGTGCGACAGCTGCTGGAGGGCCGAGGAGGCGGAGCGGCGGGTCCTGTCCTCGCCATGAGGCCACAGCAGGCGCCGGTGTCCGGGAAGGTGTTCATCCAGCGAGACTACAGCAGTGGCACACGTTGCCAGTTCCAGACCAAGTTCCCCGCGGAGCTGGAGAACAGGATTGACAGACAGCAGTTTGAAGAAACAGTTCGAACTCTCAATAACCTTTACGCAGAGGCAGAGAAGCTTGGGGGCCAGTCATATCTTGAAGGCTGTTTAGCTTGTTTAACAGCATATACCATCTTCTTATGCATGGAAACTCATTATGAAAAGGTCCTGAAGAAAGTCTCCAAATACATTCAAGAACAGAATGAGAAGATATATGCTCCCCAAGGCCTCCTCCTAACAGACCCCATTGAGAGAGGACTCCGAGTTATTGAAATCACCATCTATGAAGACAGAGGTGTGAGCAGTGGAAGATAAACCATAGAACTAAAGATCCCGCATCCAGCTGGGACCTCGTCTATCCACTGGCCGATGGCCCTACCTCCTCTCCAGAGCGTTATTCTCTTGTATCTGCTGCCAGAGCCACGGTGCCACACCTGGAGCGACCTCTCGTCACTCAGCATCCTCTTCTCGTCTCCCACTTGTGTAGGACTCTGTAATCTTTTGATTTGTTTCCAAGAAAATACAAGGAAGCATTTCACTTTTTAAAATTTCAAGCCATTTAAATAATAGGCAGTTGGTCAGCCCAAGACAAAGTCTCCTACCTGACACATTGTCATTGGTTCTGTCCATTCCTTGGGCCAATTCCCTAGGTGGCGTTATAATTCTAC
>PVIH01020433.1:0-32425 GCA_004025045.1 Sigmodon hispidus | reverse complement strand
TTTTCCTTAGCAGACATGGTCTTCCACCTTTCTGAGCACTTCTTCGAGAACTCTGAGAAGTTAACAGAAGCATCCGGGTGCTTTTTCTTATGTTCCTCCCGGCAAGTTTGCACAAAGAATGCATATGAGGACATTTTGCCTCTCGGCTTCTTAGGATCTCCTTTGCCCATGTTTAGTTGATTTTCCTCCGCGAGGCACACAGTCGCCCAGTGCCAGTCTGGCTCTTGCTTGCCCAGGCGCTGTCTGTCGATAGGTTAGATCTTACCACTGCCATTTGTCACTTGTGTTCTAGTTTTTTGTCCTTGTAATTCTTTTCTTTTTTTTTTTTCATTTCTTGTAGTTGTCTACTGATGTTACATGGGGATTTTTCCTGATTATTTTCATATCTCATTATTTTCAGCATGTCTATTACAGATTTTGCTTTGTTTACAAAAAGCTTGTGAATGATAGGAGGGAATTTAACATTGAACATAAGTATAAGAGGAGAGACAACAAAAAGACAGGAAAAATAATAATTAAAACATACTTTGCCCATAAAATGTCTTTGTGAGTTTTAAAGGTGCTTGCCTAACATCCTACATTTGATCCCCAAAACCCCATGGTCAAAGAAAAGAACCAATTCCTTCAAATTGCCATCTAACCACTTCCATATATGTCCTTACACAGACACACACACACACACACACACACACACACACACACACACACACACAAAATGTAAGATAGTTACACTCACATTCCATTGTCCACATATTTTGAATAACTTTTATTTTCAACATTATCTTACTTATCTCTTAGCATAGTTACCTTAAAATTGTTTTAGTCTTTGCACTTCAGTTATAATGGTTTAGTTGCTATGTTTACAATATAGGACATTCTGAGTTCTCTAAAATTAGTCATGAGTTTTATGCATTTCCATGTTGGGTGGTTGTTTCTTACCTGCCAATGCCTTTTACTTTTGGCTGGAAGAACTTGCTTTAGCATTTCTTACAGGCCACATCTGGTAGTGATAAATTGTCTGGGGCTGTCTGTCGTTATAATCTCCTTTATTTGTGAAGGGCTTCTGTGAATATAGCATTCTTGCTTGGAAGGTGTCTTCTATGCTCACCCCCACACCTGTTAATACTTTATCTCACCCTGCTCTTTCCCGACTGATAAGGTTTCTGCTGAGCTCCGCTGTCGGGTAAATTAAGACACTTGTTATTTCTTTTTTCCTGCTTTGAGACTCCTCTCTGTATTTTGAAAGCCCGATTATATCTCGGGGTAGACTTGGTTGAGTTGAATGTGACTGGTGACCTTTAACGGTATTTTTGCCTGGATATCTTCATCTCATTCTAGGATTTGGAACATTCTTTGTCGTGTCTTTGAACAAGCTTTTCACCTCTTTGGTATTCTCACATAACCTCCAGATATTTGCTTTTTTAATGCAGTGTCAAAGTTCCCAGAAGCTTCTCCTTCCTTTTTCATTTTTCTTTAAATGTGTTTCCAAGCAGCCTATTTTTGTACTGATTCTTCCCTTTGACCTAGATGGCTAGTGATAACTTCTAGATGCTTTTTATTCCATTTACTATACTTTCCAATATGATGATTAAAAAAAAAAAAACAATTATAATTCTGAAGGGGGCATGCCACAATCTATGAACAACTTTGTGGAGACCATCTTCCCTAGACATTTATGTGGGTTCTGGGGATTGAACTCGGGTCGCCAGGCTTGTGCAGTTCCATCCATCTCTGTTAAGTTTCTCTTATAACTGACTGTTTTCCTGTTTGTGAAAGTTCATTTTGTCAGCTTAAAAAGTCAATTGCTCAATTCCTGGAACTTTATTTTGTCCTTTTAGTGAGGTTATAGCCCCTTGAAAGTTCATGGTGCTTGACAGCAGATGGTGAGACCTTACACATTTCAATTGTCACAGTCTGGACTTGGGTTTTGCTGATGTTTCATTTCTGAGACCCAGGTCCATACAGCCCAAACTGTCCTGTGGTTTTAGATTCACCAGTGCTGGGAATACAGTCATGGTTGTTTGTTTTTACCCATCCTTCCATAAACTCTAAACAGGCTGTTTATTTTTCAAGGCTGTGGCCACTGTGTATGTTTTATCTGATGGTAGCCCAAATGGGGTCTGCACTAAGCTGCGGTCATTGTCCTCACTGTTTCAGCCATAGGGAGTTATCAGAACTGAAACTTTGCCATTCCAGATGGTCTCCAAAAATAGTCCATCCCCAAAACCTCTGCAGCCTTGCTCAGCTGCTGTGGGAATTTGCCTTATTATTTGGCCTCAGTACAAGGTTGAATACATACAGGGCTCACAAACACAGGCTCCCCAGCAGAAGCAGGGTCCACACTGCTATGTTTGCCTGGTGCTCAGGCATATTCATGGTCAAGACCATTGTGGCTGCCTAGAGGAAACACTGGTGAGAAGACAGATGTCCCTTTGGGGCTCCATGAGTCACCAGAGCAGATTCAGAGACCCTGTGTATGAGCACTGGCTCAGGGTCAGGGACATTGGGCTCTGATGATTGCTGAGTCTCACTAGGGTGGCCCTAGCACTAAGTTCCAAGGTTAAATCTGTGCTTACTTCTCTGATCTATAATCCTCTGGTGCTTGGATTCTTTCTCCACGTGGTGCTGCCTGAGGCTGAGCGAGGAGATTCTGAGACAACAGGTTAATGTGACTGCAGACGCTCCATTTATGGCCTGGGGACATACATCATGTGTTCAGGACTAAGTCTAGGATGGCAGTTCATTATCTGTCCTTCCTCCAAGTAGGAAGCATCTCTTTTTCACTGCTATGACTAAAGAAGAGGCTAAAAGAACAGCCACCCTGTCTTTCCTGACTTCTTTAGTGCAGCTTTAATTATGCCAAGAACCAGGAGCTGGGCTCTCACCTGGTTCCCTTAGTTCTTGGGAAGAAAGTTGTGTGTTAGGGGCTGTACAAGCAGGGTCTATGGAGAGGCTGACATGGGATGGCCTAACCCTGTTGCCCTCTTAATCTGTTTTATTCATTATGAAGTGCATGGCACATAGTTCTTACACATTATGTTAAATTTCACTTTTAGGTATGCCATGTTTTAGAAGTTTTCAGGATGACATTTACAAAATTTTCAACTTGTTATGATTGCTAGAAATATTTGTTTTGGCCTCCTAGGACCTTACCGTGCCCACTGCTTCATTATGAAGAGTGAGAGGGGTTTTGTAATTTGTACAGTCATGCCATCAGTGATCGGAAGTTTTAGCTTCTTGGACTGTATAACTAGTTTTCTTTCCTGCCTCATTGTAATAGTTAGAACTTGTACAATGTTGAAGAGAATGTGTATCCTTATGACTGCCTTCCATCATCAAAACTGTATCACCTCTAGGATGTAACTAGTTTCCATCATTAAGAAATATATCACTTCCAGGATGTTCATCAATAACATGTTATATTAAGGAGAGTCTCTCTATTACCATTTACAAAGAATTGTATCATAGACAAATGCTTATCCTTCATTAAATGATCACATTTTTCTTTTTTGCTAACATAGTAAGCTACTCTTATATTTGCACATTGAACTGACCTTACAATCTTGCAATAGTTTCCATTTGGTCATGAATTTATTGTTCATTTGTTAAGAAATGCTCCTAGGCTTGAGAGATAAAGACCTATAATTTTTTTTTCTTGTCTGGTTTTAGTTGCAGGGCAATGCCAGCTTCAGAGCATGTGTTGGGAAAGTACCAGTCATCATTTCTCTGCTTTTGAGTAGAATTTGGTATCATTTATTTCAGTGTTGGACAGGATTTGCTGGTGCGACCATCTGGATCTATTTCTTGAAGGAAGGATCTTAAGTCATATGTTCTATTCTGAACTGACATATATATTCAAGTGTTAGCCATTTTTGTTAATTTGAATCCCTCAAGTATTTTGCTCTTAATCTAAGTCAATGATTAATAAACTGTTTTCCAAAGGTCAAATATAGCCTGTTTCATGCTCAAAATAGTCACATTAATTTGTCCATGTATTTTATATTTACATACCATTTTCATTATAATAATAGAGTTGAGTAGTTACAAAAGAGGTAGCAGGATTCACAGCATAAAACATTTAGTTAATTGGTTTAGACGTTGAGTAAAATGCTGTTGTTATAGGCTTGAAAGAAAGGAACGCACAAAGACTTAAGGGTGCTGCATTCACCTAGTGTAAGTGGTAGGAATCTGGGCATCCTTTTGGTCACTGACTTTGTTCCAAACAACTGTTAATACCTTCATAAGCAAGCTGGTTCTCCTCCAAAAGATAAGCAGTCTGAGTCATCCTCCATTCCCCTCTACCTTGGTGCAGCCTACAGTCTGGGTAAAGATAGGCTCTATATAAAACTTCTAGTTCATGTTTTGATGCACAGATCTCGGTTTAAGAGAGATTTAAGAGTCTGCTTCATATGACCCTACATTTCCAGCTTCTTGACAGGGTTGACTGGGGACATCACCCTTGACATCAGAGTTCAGGGAACTTAGTTCTCAGAATCTCCTGTAGATGGCTACTACTCTTACTCTGTTGAAGTACCACAGTTGTTTCTACTGTAAAGGACACTTTAAGCCTCGGTGCAGCAGCATACACCTATAATTCAGTACTCAGGAGGCTGACTACTAGCTTAAGGCCAGCCTGGGTTATATAATGAGACTGTTTCAATTTTTTTTTTTTTTCCTATTTAAGTGCTTGTAAGCTAGGTACCACATAGGTAGGCAGGTATCACTTTCTTGGGCGAAGTCATGAATACATGAGAACGCCAAGAAAAATGTACAGCTGCTTTCTCAACAGTGAAGCTCCTCTGTACCTCCATTCTTCCATTTAAGAACAGGCAGTACTCTGTGAACATGTAACCCTCCAGGAGTGGGGGTGGTGGGGGGTGGTTCACAGTACTTCTCAAAATAGGGAGGAGTGATGCATGACCTTTCCTGGAAGGGATTACCATCAAATTGCAGCATCCAACACTTCCTGTCTCACTTGTTGACATTCTTTGTGCTGTGCACTAAAAGCACCTAACCAGCAATGCTTAAAATGAGCACAATTATTTACCATTTTACAGGGGCAGCAATGAAGCACAAGGAACTAGGGAAGTTGACAAGGTCACAGCTAATGGTGACATTACTCAGGAGTCAAAGTTTATACTTAAAAAAAATTTCCTCATACGAATGTCTGAGTGGAGGTTGTACATGTACATGTATGTGGTGCCAACAAAGGTCAAAAGAGGGCGGGCAATGGAAACCCACCTTGAGTTATAGCCCTTGTGAGCCACCCAAAGCAGGTGCTGGGAACTGACCTCCAGTCCTCTGAAAATGCAGTACAAGCAAGAGCACTGAGTCATATCCTTCACGGTCCATATTTATTTGTAGTTTTTAGAAACACCGAATTTGAGATTCCTGTGAGATAACAAGTAAGCAATGGTTCATTCACATTTTTACTGAGTACCTGAGATAGTCTAGTATCTACCTAAGAAACAATGCTAATTACTAGGAATTCACAGGTGAAAATGAACATATAAATTATATCATATAAGCACATGTCAGTTGGCTTAAATGTGACATGGAGTCCACATGGAGTTAAAGGGTATAAAGTACGATGGGTACCAAGGAGGCTGATGCAGAAGTCCTGAATCACAGCAAACTGGATTATAGAATAAGAAGACACAATATGGAGCCAGAGAGGCAGGTAAGGGTATCTAAGGAAGCCCCATGCACAAAAAAACAGGCACCCATATTTTCTTATGTGATAAAGAGAAGATAGATAGTGGGAAGAATGCTTGAGAAGAAAAGTACTTAGGTTACATTTTGAGGAAAGATATGGAAAGGGGACCAGATTCAGATATAAGACAATGTCCCAGTAGACCATCTAACATGTTGGGCATTATCATGTTTAGAAAATGAGTCATCTATTTACTTATTTTTCATTCATTGGACTATAAAATCTTTGAGTATAGTAAATGCTTGTGTATATGTGTATGTGTGTTCATATTTGGAATTCTAATAATTCCAAATTGTGTTGAGCTCATAGTGTGATGCATGATAATTCTGGGTATCAGTAAACATGCTGCTAACAGTAGTAAGAATAGTTTAATGTAGTTCAATGTAGAAGAGAGAGAGAGGAAATTTAAGAATAAGGATTCCCAATCATAGCACCACTAACATTTTAGGCCAGATATCTTCTTCACTGTGATAGAAATAGAAATTCTTGTAGGATGCTTGGCAATTTTGTAGTCTCCATCCCCTTATATATCCTCCTCCCAGCACCCAGACTGTGTCATGATCTGGTGATATTTTATGGCAATCCCTCATTGGCTGTGCACCAAAAATGTCTCAAATATTACCAAATAATTCTGAAGGCAAAGCTGCCTCCAAGTGAGAGTCATTGATTTAGACATTAAAATAATTCTGATGTTAAAACAGAATCTCAAGAGGACTTGGACTAGGTATAGTAGGATAAGCCCATAAGGCTAAGGAAGTTGCCTTAAACCAGTTGGCAAGACATGCACATAATGTACTTCCTTATGAGCCAACCTCCAGTCTGCCTGAAGGCCTAGGAACAGCTGTTGTCCAATGTTCCTGATTGCTAGAAATCTGCCTAGCAACAGATGCTGTCAGATATTCTGATTGTGCGCAGCCAATGAGGGATAGCCATAAAATATCACCAGATCATGACACAGTCTGGGTGCTGGGAAGAGGATATATAAGGATCGCTCCATTGGTTTTTTTTGTTTGTTTGTTTTGTTTTTTAAAAAGTTAGACTTTTTGAACTGACTCTTAGGATCTGTGTCATTGACTCTGCACGTTCTCACCCCCTCCCCTGCAGGAACTGTTAGGATGTAGCAACAACTGGGGAGGGAGAAAGAAGCAGGCTTAGGAAGAAAGAAAACAGACTTGATTTTAGATACATTAAGTATAAGATACACTTATCTCCTAGTAAAGATGTGTAACATGTAGATGAATGCTTAGAGGAGAAATTTCATAGGAGATAAAAGGTGGGAATCATATGCACATATATGGGAAGTGGTACCAAAGGATGAAAGGATTCACTCAGGAGACAAGTAAAGTGACTTAAGAACAAGGCAGAAATTACACAGAAAAATCAAAATCTGGGGAGGGGCACCAAATTATTAAATAAGTAATTTAATTAGTTGAAATGGAAGACCTTAGAGAAGTATGCATCACGGTGTCTTTCTAAATAAGCAATCTCAGTACTCTCTATGGCCTATGTTAAGGCTAAAAATAAATATACCATGTGCATGGAGGCAGTCAGAGAAGTATGTGACAATTCATTGCCTTATTACAAAGAGTCTTAAATGCATTATTCCTGAATTTATTTTCTTTCTCTGCTTTCAGTGTATAAATAAGATAAGGCAAAACCATAAAGAATTTCATAATTCTATTACCATGAACTGAAAATCCTATCATGCATTTATTAGCAATATTATTTTACTACCTTGTCATCCATGTTCAGAACAGCACTGCATGCAAAGGTAGGCTCGGGGAAATATAGATGCTTTGTATAAAGACATATTCTTTAGCTGCTGATAAGGTGCTGCTGTGACAATTCTTGAGTAAAATAAAATGTCAGGAAGCAACAGACAAAAAGAGCTTACTGGATAGAAAGCAAATCTAATAACAGGAAATAGTATTGCCTTTGGCAGGAAGGTCAGATAAGTGGGAAGATAACTTCCTCCAGGTGACATGATTTCCATAGAGTCACAAAGCTAATTGTCTACAATGCCAATTACAGTGAGGAGGCTTAGATGAGGGCCAAGACCTGTCAAAAACAGGACTCAACACTGAGACAGCAGCCAGATGCTTTGGTAAATACTGATTACCAAATAGAATATAAGCAAGCTACTGTGTGAGAAAATACTCTGAGCCAGTAATGTCCAACTCCTAAATGATGCTCATGGTTTTAGGAGCAGAATAATTCTTTCAAGTCAGACCTGTCAAAAACACAACTACTACCCTGGTGCTGTCTATGTTAAAAATGAGACAAACCACACAATGTCCCTGAAATGAGTCCCCATCTCACTCATTTGTCAGTTGGGATGTTTATCACCGTGACACAGAGCCCCATGTTTACCCCAGTATCCATAGGGAGGGCTGACTTGCCCACCTTCTCTCCTCATCCTTGGCCATCCTTAGGAAAGCAGCTAAGAAACAGGATCTAGTTAGTTAGTACAGTGGTTGTTGGAGGCCTCCCAATATTTTCTCCTTCCTGCTGCAGCAAAGGCAGCATCACCAGCAGACGGCTGCCACACTCCCTCTTTAATGGGCACTTAGATTTAACGTCAAGCTGATGCCTGTGAAGACCTTGATTAAATCTACAAACTGCAGACTGACTCAATGAGGACTTCAGAGTTGTCTCATCTCATCTTCCAAGCTTAAACCCTACACGTTTCCTTCCCGGCAAAGAATGACAGAAATCTACATGTACAGCACTGAACATCAGTGTCGAAGCAGGGTAGAGCAAGCAAAGACTCTTGCATGATTTGACAGATGCCTCGGCTTACTATGATTCCGTATGAATTAAAGATCTTCCTCAATGCTTTATTTCACTCCCAATGCATTCAAAATCTGTAACTGTTCTCTCTTATGACTATAGTATTAACAATAAGTCCTAAAACGTTTACTTAAATTCTTCTAGTGTTCTTTTATGTGCATGACAACTAAGAGCTTTGTATCCTATGGGCACAATGAAAACTACGAAGCAACATAAAAAAATCTGGTAGCATCTCCATCAACAATACCATCGCTCCCCAGCCACAGAGCCACACCTTTTTTCTTTTTCTTCAGCTGTTTCACTGTTGTCTTGTAGAGTCACACAGCCTTATTTGTTACAACAATCTCGAATACCCATCTTTTTTCACTGGCTGCTTTTTGAAGAAGCCACCATTGTTTGGGTTTTCTTTTGGATTCCTCCTACACCATCCAATTCAAACAAGTCTGCCTTCAAGAAAACAAATCAAAATTGTCGAGACCCATGAAGCATGACAAGATGAATTGCTTTTTCCAACCTCCCAAAGCAGCAGAAAAATGTTAATTTCTTCCCTTTTGTTTAAGCCTCTAACTTCTATACTTTTGATCTTCAGACTTCACAAAAGTTTTACATATTCTTTTTTGGAATAGATGACTTCTTACTGAAATCCCAAACTTGTGACTAAGATCTAAACTAGCATTATCCTGAAATTTGACTATAGACATATGACATTCAAGGTGACCTACATTCTTCAAGCTGCCATTAAACAAAACAAAACAAAACAAAACAAAAAAACAAATACAGGCACAAAGACATATCCACCATTCTGTCAATGGTCTTGCCCTTCTGCCTCATAAAATGAAGAGATGAGGCAGCAGCAAAAGATGGCCCCCACATAGCACTGTCATCTACATAGATCTTAAGATTCTTCATTGAACTACATGATGAGATTGTATAAAGTGTCCCCTTACTATACTACAAGAGACTGACATTTGGATATTCAATGTTCTAAATTCTAAGGGTTAAAAAATAGCTCCAATGGAGCACTGTACCAATAGGTACCTGTTCCTATTTTATTTCTTTCATAAGGATATAATGCATCATAGGATTGAAACTGAGATACTCTGAATAGTCCAGTTTTCTAAATACAATGTTTTTTCAATTTCGATTCTGATTCACAAAGAAAAAGAACAAGTATTCCCTGCCACACACATCAGAAGACAAGACTGAAATGGATTAATGGACTCATAGTTGAAAACTCACAGTTGAAAATAATCCATTCTCTTATATCAAAGTCCCAGGGACCAGGCAGTTAGAAGATTGTTCTGCTTAACACTGCTCTCATGGGCTGTCCAGGCCCACCTCACCTCCTTGCCAGAGTAAGCCAGGACCAGGAACTGATGCCGCAGGTCTGCAGTAATTCACGGTGTCTGCTAAGTACCACTGCTTGCACTAAAAGGAACACTAGGTATCAAATTATTTGGTAATTCATACTTTAGATATTAAACCTTCTTCTTGCTTTAGTGAGAAGCAGGTGGAAAATGACAGATGCAGAGCGCTATTACTCACTTAACGGCCTATCCCTTAACGAACAACCACCGTGATTCTGTCTCTCAAGTCACCATTCATTTCTGTGAGTCTGCTGATACTCCCGGGAAAGAGGCTTCTCCTGCTGATAATGAATAACAAATAGGCCATGAGAAAAAGACGTTTCTAATCTTCATGTGTGAAGTCTGACAGGCAAGGAGGGAATGGAGAAGGGCAGAGCAGAGACACGTACACAGAAAACAAGGACTGGGTAGCTGTGCTTGCTTTCATGGAGTACACTAACTGGAACAACCGGAAACTATTTCTGTACAAGTGAGGTGAGGCAGTAGTTTACCTCAGTAGGAGGGCCCCTTTAGGATAGCGGTCCCAAGCAGCAGACTCCCCAGACGAGGAAGCTATGCTTGGGATTTTTTGCACACACTGTCAGCATTGCCACTTAGACCAGAGGAAAGCAATGCCACTCTCATGAGTCTCAGGCACAGGGGTCCTTGCCATGGCTGTGCCCATGTCAACAATACACATTCACTCAGGAACTTCATCCACTTCATATGGATTATTGGAGCTTCCTCTGCTCCCCCTATTGATTGAGAGTGACAAGCATTTCACATGCCATCTCAAATAAGTAATGCCTAATCTGCTGTGAAATAAGACTCCAAGATTCCCATTTACACAGATATAGTCGTATACATGTTGATATTTATTAGCAAAAATACTCCAAAAGAGAACTGGGTCAAAATTTTAAAAATGTAAAAGTTTCAAAGTTAGTTTTAGTTATATTGCTGCTTAAGGACACAAGTCTATAAGTACTATTTTAATATTCTGAAACAGGATTCAAATAAAAGTATTCAGTGAAAGGTTTCAAAAGGAATTCTGCCCTTTTTTGCAATATGTCAAAAATAAGGTTGGAAGCAAGACTGCTTTCCTAATAAATGTGTATACATGGAGAACGTAGGTAGAGAAAGTTCCTCAACAGGAAGGCTTCAAAAGATGCAAACCTTACAAAAAGGAATGTATTCACTGCGGGAAAGAAGTTACTAAGTGGTGGACACATCACATATTAAAATAATCTTCTAGTCCCTCCAGCTCCATCTCCAGGGAGGAGTTTAGAGAGGCCAGAGCAGACGATGCAGTCCTGGTCTTCTGGACACTGGCTTTGGGCTGAGGTGTTTCTGGTTGGCTGGATTCCTTCTTAGTGTCTTTGCCACCAGTTAGGATCCGCTGGCTTTCAACAAAGAACTGATTTGGGTGATTCAAAGAAAAGCCACAATCATCCACCTGTGCAAGGAAGCACATTTAAACCGTATTAGTACACAGCAAAGCTAGAAATAAATCTTCGAAGGCTGCTGCCACCTCACTCACAGCTGAATGCCTGTGATATGGATCCCAACTAACCTTCTCTGGGATATACAACCAATGACTTACCATACTTCATCCAGCAGACCATCTGCTGAAGATCCCATGCCTAGTACATGTACATGCTCAGTCTAAATCTACACACACCATTGGCTCCGATTTCTACTCACTACCTACTCTCAACAGAGCAGATGACTCACAACAGCTGAAACACCATGTCAAACACATCACTTTCCCCTCTACTGTGTTCACAGAACCTGAGTACCATTCTGAGACATTCTGAACAACAATTCACCCCTCCACACCCAATGCTCCCTCAATTTTCAGAGTATCCATTATTCAAATGTCTACTGATGAATACTCAGGATAAAAATACATTCCACAGGGCTGGCTGGAAGTACTGTGGTAGAGCCTTTCCCCAGCATGTGTACCACCTGGGTTTTGGTCCTTACACAACAGTAACAGAGTTTGGGAAACACATCTGGGCAACTCTATGTGTTAAAATGGCCATTAGTGATGCACAGTTATTATTTCCCAACCCTAAGCAAAAGGCTTAGCACATTTCTAGCCAAGCTTTTCAAAATGGTATTAGAATCACTTTGATCATTTTGATACTGGCCCCTGGTGCCAGTATATTTCAGAGCTTAGGTCTGGCTTATGTAATCTCATCTGGTATAATTAAAAGAAGGCTGAACAAGGAATATTACTTAATGTAACTTCTCCATGTTAGCCTGGGGCATCCTGTGACCTGTCCTGTTGTAAGAAATCTTTTTAAATTTTCACTGTGACTTAGTAGGAACCTAAGAGTTTATGCTACTTCTTTTCCTCAAATACTGGACTTCGAGTATTATCTTATACTTCTCATTACTCTGTAAGGAGGAACAAAGAGGATTATTCCCAGATTTTGATCCTAAAATGTACGGATGGTGAACAAAACATCTTTTTTTTTTAGTAGCAGCAAGTACTCACTGTCTACCATGTACCTGGTGAGGTAATCACACTCTGCATGAACTGAGCCAGACTGTTAATATCTTTCAGGAAAGGAGGGAAAACTTCTTGCCCAAGATTACACTGCCAAGAACGGAGACGCGATATGGATGGCTGTCCTTGGGCCAAGGTCAAAGTATTGTGCACACATCCAATAGTCCTTCTGGAAAAACTGCAGGCTTTTGTTATAGTGTTCCTAGAAGATGTGGCATTATATAACAAGAAAACTATTATTTAAAATGTGAATCTTCAAGTTACTTTCTTCACTCTCAATTAATGGGTTAGATTACTGCTCCTATAAAATACACAGCCTAGCACAAACCAGATCTTCTCACCTGCAATTAGAGGTAACAGCAGACATCACTTTTCTTTAGTTTTGCTTGGTTTTAAAAATGGTTTCTTTTCCAATCAGAAACCATTATACTATGTCTTATTTATTTGTTAAAGATAGTGTCTCTGTCTTTGCCATGTTAGCCTGGCTGGCCTTGAATCTGTAATCCTCCTGTTTCAGGTTACTGAGTAGCTGAGACTACAGGTTTGTGAGTCCATGTTTGGCTTTTATCATTTTAAACACCTCCCTCTGTCTGGAACTGTGTTGTACACAATAGGTAGCTAATGAATATTTACTGAGGTGAGCCCAGAACCAGCCAGCAATATGTTTCACATCTTACTGCATACATGGCTGTGCTATAATCAGCTGTTTTTCAAAACATGAGAATGTGTTTGACTAAAACTAAAGCTAAAGAAAACCACAACTTTGTAATCATAAGCTGAAAAATCATTTCTAGGAATGGAAAGTATAAGGATTACAGATAAAGGTCCACTACTCTGGCTGGGCAGATCAGAAGTGTTCTTTGAGGTGGGCTGGCAAGATGCAAAGGGGTAAAAGGCTAGGATGAGGAGCAGCAGGAGTACAGAGCAGGGGCAAGAGGGCTGGCACGGGGAGGAAGTGGTCCACATGGCCTAGTATAAAAGGCACACAAGAGATAAGAAGAAACAAGGTTATCAAGACTGGCAGGGACCAGACCTCAGAGAACTCAGAAAGCCAGACTCTGTCTAGACATAATTCTGTAGGCTCAGGGGAATTGGAATTTAAGAGTCTTTAAGGAGGAGAGGGATGAGACTATACATGGTTTATATAGTCTTACAGGGGACTGATCTGGACTGCTAGGGAGAAAGACTGCTGTGACCCAGAATGGGCACTCAGTGGCTGGAACATGAGCTAGAACCACAGGGGGTTCTGCTAAACCAGCACTTCCACATTTCCTGATGCTTTAGTGAGTTAATACACACTGGACAGTAACTGTAGTTACATTACTGTGTTAAGTGACTGGTTGTTTATATTTAGGTTTATGAACTATTACCCAAATCACTGAAAAAAGACCCCATCTTCATCTTTTTAACAATGGGGCTGATTAACTTCTAAGTGTTTCCTCAATGTTTTACGATAAATTTATAATTTTATTAACAATTGTATTATCTGTGAACTTCTTCATCTGATTTCACCCAATTCCTAAAAAACTTGGCATGTTTCACAAGAAGTTTAAACATTTCAATCAGAAAGCATCACATTTTATAAACAGAAAATCAGAGACCTGGAGGACACTACCGCTTCTTTAAATGGAATCCACTCTGTGCATAGATTGACAAACTGATGCTTCCAGGGATTTTGGTTTACTTGGTCATAAAGTTAGTAACTGAATTTATGTGAACTGAAATACATCTCCAGCTACACCCCTCATGGATATTTACTGAAAGCAACATATCATAGGAATAGCTGAACATCACTGTTTACTATTCACAATAAGAAAGTTATGGAACCAGCCTAGCCATCCAGCAACCAAGGAATGAATAAAGAAAACATGGTATATATACACAACGAAATACTTTTAGGCATCATGAATGAAGTTATGTCATTTGCAGAAAAATGTATATAACTGGAGATAATCACAGTAAGCAAATTAAGCCAGTCTGGAAAAGACAAGTATCCCCCTTTCCCTCATTGTGGTTTTTAGATTTTATATATGCATTAAAATCATGTATGTGTAGACGGCATGAAAGGAAAAATGAAAGTGTAGAGAGGAGCAAAGGGCCTCACAAGAGGGTGAGGATGGGAAGGGAGACACGCTCAACACCGCACATCAAATGTCCTTGTGTAGGTACCACATACAGACAGATGGAACTAAACAACACAAAATCTGCATCCAGGCCTTTTGACCAGAGCATTTACACTCTCTGAAACTGTATTACGAGGCTTTATGCAAAGTCAAATAAGCTGACGTGAAAGTTTTTCATGTTATTTTTTTAAATATTTTTTTTTAATTTTATGTGCATGAGTGTTTCGCCAGCATGTACGTAAACACAACCATAAGAGGACAACAGATCAGAAGTTACAAGTGGTTGTGAGATGCCGAATGGTGCTGAGGACCTCTACAAGAACCATCAGTGCTCCTGACCGCTGAGCTATCTCTCTCCAGCACTTTTACAGATTATTTTTACAAAACCTTTAAAAAAAACAACAACAACAAAAAAAAACTCTTACAAAAATAATCTAGCCCTGGCAAAATGGTAATATAGAGGAAATTCTCTTTTTCTTTTTTTGTTACCAGGGATTTTTCTGTACCTTCCTTCAAGTTGTTAAAGTGTCCAATATACTCATCATTACAGAAGATAAGTGAATTAAGCTGAAGTCTCTGAATTTGGTGAGAGCAAGAGAGAACAGCACCCTTTCTAGGCCTCACCCTTCTCATCCATGGAGCAGGCAGAATAATAGTGCTACAACATCAGGTTCTTGTGGGGGAAAACTAACAAAATATGAATTTTTAAAAAGTTGTGGTTCTGTGGAATCCAAATCAAATGTTTGAAGAGTCAAAAAAGGTAAATTCTACCAATTAAAAATGAGGTAGAATTCCCAAAAGAATAAAATTATCATTATGTTTCTGAGGTCTTTTTCCCATTTTAAGGAAACTCCAACTATAAACTGGTTGCATATCACAGCTATGAAAGAAAGATGGAAATGAATTTAACCATAAGACTATACTAGACGGTTTCTTGCTTTTTACATTAAAGGCTGGCGAGTGAAGGGCAGTTAAGTGTTTTAACTTGTTGGTGTGATGAACTTTGTTCTGACTGAACTGCATTTCCTGGTGAATTTTCTTTCCCTTTGGTTCTGGAGAAAGCATATATGGGTCATGTAGGTTTTTTTTTTTTTTTTTTTTTTTTTTTTTTTTTTTTTTTTTTTTTTTTTTTTTTTTTTTTTTTTTTTTTTTTTTTTTTTTTTTTTTTTTTTTTTTTTTTTTTTTTTTTTTTTTTTTTTTTTAATCTTGCTCACAAAAATAGACTTGAGATTTGTTTAGGGAAAAGGTACAAATATAAACCAGACAAAATGACAGTAAGCATCCTTTAAAGTCAACTTGTGGACAAGGAAGTCATCCCAATTCCTCATTTTGCAATTCTCAAGGGCCAGTGGCTATTTTCTTTATTACTTACCAAAACATAGAAACAAAACTCCTTTTGATTCCCTGCATTGATAGAAAAACCTGTATTGGGACTTTTCATTGTATTTATGAATCTCCTGTTTCCTCCTTTCCCCTTTCCCACTGGCTGTTACTGGTGGTTTCTCTGTAGCTGATTTTAATTACGTTTGCATATGGTACTGGCAGAGGGAAACACTGGTACATTTTCATTTTTCCATGGTTTGTTTTACTGTGAAACAATAGTTAAGATAAATAGTTTCTAGGGGGGGAGGTTATTCAGACTCACAGTTCTGAGATTTCAATACATGCTCCAGTGTTTAAGGCTCCCATATCAGTGTGGAGGTGAGTAATGATGAGGGAACATGGAAGACCAATGACCAACATCCCAGCATCTTGTAGGGCATGGTCTCCGTGACTGAGCTTCCTTCCACTAGATCCCACCCCTTAAAGGTTCTACCTTTGGTACCATGAGTTGGAGATGAGTCTTTGGGGGGAGGGGTATTCAGGTGAAGCATGTAACATACTAATCTGGAAGGTTCATAGAACTGGTAAAAATCCGAACAAGGTAAGCATAGCTGGTGACAATGTTTTATAGAACACATTATAAATTTCAAATTTTATCTTCAGAGAAATGAGAATCCACAGATAGGTCTTAATGAAATAATAAAATTCCATTACTGTAAATATCATCGCCTGCTGTGTGGAGAGGAAGGAAGTGGACAGGGTGTGTGTAGATTCTGACTATGATGAGGTTCTAAGTGGGATGATGGTGGATGTAGCTTCTAGCCCAAAGTCAACTGCTATCTGTAAGGATGACCCCATACCAATCAATACACTTGCATGCATTCCATATACCTCATTTAAGGCATCAGAAAAAAAAAAGGTGATAGGTTTTCACAAGACTTTTGTAGCAACTTATATGATGGGGAAGAAGTTATGCTCAACTACTTGGAAAATAAGTTTCCAGTTAATATTCAAAGGGATCTATTTCTAAAGAAACTATTTTCATTTAATGCTGGTAGATTAACACAAGGTCTAGTGCTTCCATTTACAGTCAAAGCATTTAAGAATGCAAGTGATGGGGTGCTGTACATATGATTGTTTAAACACTGTCCCTTAAGAACACTAAGGCAGACAGCTATCAGTAGGTCAGCTTTTGATACCCACTGAAAGAATTAACACATTCCACATGATGACTTTCACACAAAGGGAGGTCTCATATCTCTGCCACGGCAAATGTAGATCTGGAGAATGAGAGCAATACTGCTTCACCTATGGGATATTCCGGTTTTAATCAAGAGGTTTAGCAATGACAGCCTGTAATGAGGCAGCTGGTGTTACCGCACAGCCATATGGAGCCATCACAGTGCTGCTACAAATGGTATCAATTACGGAGTTCATTTTCAAAACTTGCATTTAAGTGAATTTCATCACAGAGGCCTGAGGAAAATGAACCCAGAGGTTTATTGGGGAAGAAGACAGGATGGCAGAAAGTGGGTAATAAAAATAGATTCTATTTTTACACTAGAAAAGTAGTAAAGTGGAGATATCCACACATTAAAAAAAAAACCTATAATAATAGATCTAGCAAATACAAGTATTTACACGCAGTCTAAGCTATAATCTTTCCATGTATAAAATAATTTAGATCTACATCTTAAGTAAACTAAGGCTAGGTTTAAAAACTGGCAAATTGCAGCCCTAGTTGTGTTGGATACCACAAAAGCACACTTGAGAATTCACTAGATTTGAGATGGGGCTATTATTCCAGAGGTGAAAGCAGGAAGATGAGGAATAAATCCAAGGTCATGCTTGGGCTACATAATGACTCTGAGCTATACTAAACAACAAAACAAACATGGAAAAAGGGACAGAAAAAATAACTTAGTATGACTCAATTTTAAGCCTCATTTATTTATTAAAATTACGGATTTGGTAGAAAATCTCAAAAACAATTCAGAGGCTTTTTAGCTAAAAGTTTCACAAATGATTGAGAGCATATATGAAATCAAAACTCTCAAGCTGAGCCAACAAAGTAAGAAATGCAGTCCTGTTGTATAGTAATTTCCTCTGAGACCAAAATCTTCCATGTTGGACAGAAGCTTGTGAGAGAAAGAATGCCAAGGTTGGGGGTGCACAACAGAATGTTCTAAGGAGAAAGCTCCTTAAGGCACAGATAGATGTTACAAAGGAGGTGAAATATTCCATTCTGCAGGCAAACTCCTTAAACTCAAGAAGTAAACAATTAGATAGCTTCAGGAAGTCCCTGAAACTGACCAGATTCACTAGGCTCCCTTCTTCTCTAAGTATAGATAAGCTGTTAACAGAAACTCTCAGAGAAGCTGAGATTTCTGGAAGAGGCAGATAAGCCAAGCTGATTGGAAGAAGTAAAGACCAGCCAAAGGAACTTAAAAAGGCTCAGACCAAAAGGTACCTGGAAAGGACATGCTCTAATCTGCTTGAGTTGCCTGCAGGCTATGCGTATGCTCTAGATTTCCAGCTTTTGTGAGCTTTCAATCATGCTGGGGGCCCGGGGGCGGGGCTCTGGTGATGTATCTGTCTTTGAGTCATTCCTGTCAGCAACCCCAGTAAAACTCATTGGTTCACCAAGTTGAACGTTGGTGTATCTATACACTGGTCTGTTGTTGGTTCATTATTGGGTGAATAGATGTCCTCATGAAGCCAGGAATTCAAGGCTGGTGCTGAGAAGCCTAGTCACAGGATGCACATGCGGTTCCTGTCATAATCAAACTAAAGAAACTTTGATGTTGCTTACTAATTTTTTATGACACGTATTTTAAATTTTAAAAAATAAGTTGTTTCTAAAAATAGGGTAATATTTTTCAATTAGATGTAGAACACAAGATTCATGGTAGGCCCATCTTTAGCTCTAGGTGATCCTCTGACCAACGAAGGCAGACTGAATGAGTTACTTGGATTCACAGTTTTCCATACATAAACCATAGTTTATGAGCTAGATCATCTAACCTCAACAGTGCCTCAGTGTTTAACATTTCTCTGTCTAGAATCACTTCAGCAGACTTTCTTCCAAATCTAAAATCAGATACAGAACCTGAATAGGTTGAGGGTTTTGATGGAGTACTTAGCCCAGGTTCAAATCTAAGTTCCATTCCTACAAGAACTTACCCAGGCTGCTCAGCTTCTCTATGCTGTATTCACTAATAGGTTACAAAGTTTCTGCTGTAGGAACCAAAGAAGCCAATGTGCTCAATGACCTTTGTGATATCCATCAAGGCCCATACTATTCATTGTTTAAATTGTTGATAAGAAAACTTAACTATAAACACTTAGAAAGAAATTAAGCAATTACATAGCCAGCATTTTAAGTAATTTTTGACAACCTAATAAAAATATAAATATAAAATATAACACAGTAGCTGATAATAAATTAAACAAACACAGTATCTTTGTGGGGAAACTCAGGATAATCTCACAATGCACTGCAGTACACACAACACTCAGTGACAAACTATGGCAGAGCTTTAAGGACCTCAAAAGCCCATTCTTAGATGTGTGTTCCAAGTTAGCAATCCACATTCAAGTTAGTAGTTGTGAATGAGGGTCAGTGGGCTGACTCTGTCCTATAAATGTCTTCTGTTGGCTTGCACAGAGCTGTCAACTTTGTCCACAAGAATGCCTCTAGCAGTGCACATACTCTTCAGTATACCATAGTTTGCAACATGTTTCTCCCAACTGCAGCCAACTTTGCCTTTCTGAGTTATTTATCTATTCACTAAAGGCCCCTTGAGGGTAAAGAGTAAAGAAACTCTTGTGGTTCTTGCTTTCCATATTTCAAACCCCTCTGTGTCAGATGGAATTGTTCACACTCATCTTTATCACACTTTAGGACTTTTAGTACTAAGGAGGCAAGCAAGATAATCATCACACCTCTGATTTCCTTGCAATTGCCAATCCACATGTAAATCACAATTCTACCATAAAAAAAAAATATGAAACCTGGAAGGCAGACTAAATTACTATCAAGTGGTGGCCACAAATATATCAAAATTTCTTCAGGGAGGATGGAAAAGGACACTGGTTCATCCAGACAAGTATGGCCAAGGTCCCAGGTCTACCCTAGTTCAGGGATTGGCAAACTAAGGCCTATAGGTCAACTCTGACCCTCTCTACAGAAAAGTTCTATAAGTTCACAACTATGATTATTTATATTTCTTCTATGGTAGTATTTGCTATGCTATGACAGATAGCATAAAGCCTTTACAAAAAGCTCAACAACCTTGGTTCTTGAACCTAGAGTGGTGGGTGCAGTACAGTAGACTCCTCTTATGATGGATCTTCCTCATATTATTCCTGGTTCTGCAGGACCCATCTCAGTTCTTTGGTGCTTTTACAAAACTTGCAAGTTAATACCATGTAACAAATATCTTTTTTGTTGAGATATGAAGAGTGGCTTTCACTACTACAACTAAAAGCTCCAAGTAAAACAGAGTAACAATCACAATCTATAAATTTAAACAATTTACTTACATTATGCGTCATCTCGAAGTACTTCTGACAGGCCACCTGGTAGTGAGTCCCCTTTACTAAATCCAAAATCTAAAATGAATGGGAGAAAGTAAAAAAGAAAAAAATACAAGTTATGTTTCTTCTAAGCCACTGTGGTCACAGTTGTTGGCCTTCTCATAATCTCCATTCTAAGAAGAAAACTCGATAAATAAATCATGTAGCATGCTGTGCTCCTTCAGCCAGACACTACGATGATGCCGAGATTACCCAGAAGTGGAAGTGATAGCCAGTGATCTTTCTGACCTGAAGCTCATGATCTTAATAACATTACTTTGACAGCTAGATGAGAGCAGATCCTGGTATTTTGACTTTGATGGTACTGTCAGGATATCACACTGCAGGATCTTTATAAAAATGTCTTCCTATAAATCTACTAATCTAATAGTAGAGGCATGAAGCAATAAAGTACACCCTTTAGACTTATTTTAACATTACCTGTTTATACAGATTCAGCACTAAACACTGTTGTGAACCTATCAGGAAAACTGAACTAAAACTCTCTAGACCAGCATAGAGAGGCAACAACTTACCTTCAATCAGATTGTCTTTTCTGTAATGAAGTTATTTCTAGTAAAACTCAGCATAATGTGGAGTGAATAGCCTATTCT
Source organism: Sigmodon hispidus (assembly GCA_004025045.1). NCBI lineage: Eukaryota > Metazoa > Chordata > Mammalia > Rodentia > Cricetidae > Sigmodon > Sigmodon hispidus. Next base: position 11,426 of record PVIH01020433.1, on the reverse strand, counting down.
GGGCATCTATTAGAGACACTATCCTATCTTTTGTAAATACAATTTTCCTTCCAATTGTACTTCATGTAATCTCTTCTGAATGGCATAAGCGCCCATCCTTATCAGCAGAGCACAATGGTAGCTGAAACTTGTAAAGTTTCACTGCCTTCTGCCACTTCCAAATAAATAAAATATACATATTCGACCCACTTATCAAGCACAGAAAAATGCTGGAATTAAGAGATAACCTCAAATGAAAGGAAATAGAACTCTAGAGAATTGTTAATTTGTACCACCTTTCAAAAGAAATGAACACAGCCTTGAATTCCTGCTATCCTCATCACAGAATATTGCTTTTACAATTTTGACAACATTAGAAAGTTACAGCTGTAAAGAGGCAATGTGCATCAGCAAGAATTTGCTAAAGGACTGTTTTCTTCTAATTGTCTTATATCCAAATTTTATATCACTTTCAATTGACTTTTATTTAAAGGGTTTGTGTAAATATCAACCTGTCAGAGAACTCAGAATTCTGTCTACCTCTATGACCCATTTTTCTTCATTTAGAGAAAAATAAAAAATAAACTCATTAAAAATAAATGACAATACATAAAGGCACAAAATTTTCTAAGTAATGCCAACACTTTGAGCTTATACCTCAGAGCTTTTCCACACAGTCATTAAAGTTGTGCAGTGATGAACTTGAAATTAATTACTGGATTACAAAAACAACAGACTGATGTATATAAATTGTCATTTCAAAGAAGACTTCAAACTCAAACTTAAGATTTGATACCATAAATTACTTGAAGACGAAATAAATTCACAGAAATAAAACTGAACCTGTGGTATATTTATGTTCCTTTTATGTTAAATCAAAACAAGGGAATGGTGCAGGCCACAATTGGCTGGCTCTTCTGATAACAATTAACAATCAATGTAACCCTCACAGACCACCAGCCCGATCCAGATAATCCTTCATTAAGACTCTACCCAGGTGAGGCTGGTTATATGAAGTTGTCAGTTAAAAATCCCCAGGACCAGTGACTACACACAAGCACAAAAGGTCAAAGTGGCAAGTGAGACACAGGGTATAAGACATGCAGACTTAACTGAAAATGCTTGTGATTCTTCATGTTTGGTATGATTAAATGCAGATTAAGAACACAGTTATTTCCACCAGTACCCTAGATAGAGATGGCTCTTCTTTGACAAAAATATTTTGGTTTGAAATCACTCACCCTTCTGTTTTAAAGAAATCTTACTACAGCACATTTGATATAATATATTTGTATAATTGTGAAGATACTACGAAAACAAAGGCCAATAATGGGTGAAAACTCTTTGTTTTCTGGCAAGAAAATCCTGACAAATTTAGATAAAGGGGATGCAGCAGAAGAGGTCAGAAGAGGATATACATGGAGGGGAAAGTATAGCAAAGGAGCAGAGTGCTTTGAAGCAATTAAGTAGTAATCTCGGATACTATCTTCATTTCAGACAACAAATGCATCCTGTTAAAATAAAGTTGCCTGGAGGTCTCATTAGGGACAGGACCAATTTTAAAGAGAATTAAGAAATTATGTGTAGTTTAATCTAGATTTTTATAGAGGAATACAGAAACAACTTACATGTTTTCAAAATTAAAAAAAAAATAAAATGTCAGTCTACCGAAGAACACAATTACTAAGAGTGCAGATTATGATCTATATTGTTGAAATGCAGGAGGAGAGATGGGCTCTCGGCCAACGGTGAAGAGCTGACTTAGAATTATGCAAGACTCCTAACTGCAAAGGTCAGAGTAGGGACCAGGGCTGCTGGTGGACTCCACCAGGATGAGGACAGAGCAGTGGCGGGAAGTACTCAGACTTGGAGATGAAGCATTTCCTAACAGTCAGACACTGTTCTTAGAAGCAGGCACTTTCCATGCAAATGTCAACCAGAGTCTGACGCTTTAAAACAATGCATTCCTCATCCTCAACTTCTCCCTTTCTCAAGCCACTTCCTAAATATCATGAACCAGGTTTTTAAAAAAGAACTTCTTTTTCTAAGAGAATCTGAACTCTTCATCAACAGGGCACATATAAAGTCTTAGGATTCATTACAACTCTTGATACATATATATAACACACTTGGGCTCCTTCTGTTCTTGAATAGCCTACCCTATCCCCAACTCCACTGCCCTTGCCTTACCTCTAAAACCTCTCTACTTTCATGTATTATCAGCATCATACTCTCTTTCCTTTAGTTATGATTGTTATATGTACACACATCTAAATTTTTCAATATAATCTGCTTAGTCCACTTACAGCAGCTCATATGTATATACTCTTAGGACTGACACTTGGTATTGGATAAACCAATTGGGGGCTTATCCCGAGGAGACTGATTCTCCCCCTCTCAGGAATCATTAACTCCTATAACTTTTCAATTAGGGGTAGAGACTTATGAGATCTCCTCCATCACCACTGGCTCATCAACTAGTGTTGTCATTGTTCAGGTCTTGTTTAGGCAGCCATACTGTTCAGATTTCATGAGTGCAGCTTCCTATCCTCTACGGAAGGTAGTGAGAGGCGAAAGCATCATTACGGCAGCCTGGCTCCCAGTAACACAGAAGGGCTATGTTTATGTCATGTATATCCCTTGATTTTTCCCTTGACTTTTGATTATTCTCTACTAGGTAAGGAAAATCCATCAGGAAGAATTCCAAACTTTTAAAAATAAAATAATTCAGCTTTTCATCTTCACAAAAAAGTTAATCAATTTGTACTTACTATGTTTAGTAAAGGAAATTAATTGTATTTTATCTTCAAGACAAGTTACTGGTTATTTCTCTAAGAGAATTAATTTTCCCTCTTTTTTATCACTGTTCTCATTCATTCATTCATTCATTCATTCATATACTATATTTGATCATGTTTCCCATTCCTCCAACCCCTCCCAGGTCGTCTCCCTACCCACATAACTTCAAGTTCTTGTGTGTCTCCCACACTCTCTGTCCCTACCCCTTACACAAAATAAAACACCAAACAAATAAAAACCAATAAAGAGAAGAAAATACCCAAACAATTCCCTCTCCTTCAAAAAACTACCCAGAGTCCATTTTGTGTTGGCTAAGTACTCCTGGGCATGGTGCCTTTCCATGAGAATGGCTGATGTATCCAGTGAGACACTGTTGGAGAACATGGATTTCCCCTCTCCCAGCAGGTATCAATTACAAGTAGCTTCTTGGTTAAGAGTGGGACTTTGTGTTTACTTCCCCTGCTCAGTGCTAGGATTTCTCCATTATGAACCTGGACAAGGGTTATGTCCAGGTTAGCTTCAAGTTCAGGGCCTTCTGTTTTAGCCTCCAAAGTTCTGGCACTGCATACGTGTGACCCCGAACCTGCTAAAGAATCCTAATAAAGTGGCATAATCAAGATATCTTTAAAGACAAATGAAATAACTGCTTTTATGATTTGAATGATTATGATCTATTAGATTGATCTTTGCCAGTCAATCAACACATATGACAGTCAACAACACCAGTGGGAAATGCCACACAATGACAGAAATAAACATAAATATCAATGCATAGCACATGTTCCAAGTCTAACTTGAGAGCAGGTGCAGCTTCCTCCCACCATTTACTCCGGTGCTGCCAATGATGCTCAAGGATGACTTGGCAGCAGGAAGCTGCCACCTGTCCACCATTGGCTCTGGTGACTGGTGTACTACACACGCACAGCTACAAATGCTGCACCTATCAATTAGACATAGTGTGTCTCTAACTCAAGGTCATCCTCTGTCTTAATGTAGAAGCAAGAACAGCAAGCCTACCTTCTTAAATAGCTCAATGTTTCAAAACTGGCCCATACAGATTCTCCACTTCATTTCTGAGCTTCTTATTTTAAAAGTGAAAAAAAAAAAAGGCTTGGCAGAGGTATGAAGTGTGGAACACATCTGCACATACGGCTCTGCTTTTGTTTCTCACATACCTGGCATGGCACAACCAATAGATGCCTGATAACCTCTGCTGTGACCTGCACTAGGGAGACCAAGGCCAAGTTTCCCCTCTCTTGAAAATGCACTTTCATTTGCTTAAGAACATCACACGCCAAGAATCTTACTGTCTCATTTTTTTATTGTTTACAAATATAGTTTTGAGCTGATTTTATTCCAAATGTCTTTTAGACTCCCTTTTGTTCTCCACTGCTCAGCCCCTTCAGTCGTCTCTCATCATAAGGCTTCTTGATTTTCCCTGACAACAGCCCGCACAGCCTAACACAGAGAAACTCCTAAAAGCCAGCTCCAACTCTGGTACCCAGTGCCCACCAGGGAAGGGGCACATGCTATCTGCATAATGCAAAGGCCTTTCTCATCAGTGCTGGCCTCCCGCCCTAGGCTCTGCTCATCTGGTGATGCGGTCCACACAGCTGGTCTAGGTTTTCTACAACGCTTAGTGGTAACATCTATGGGAGACTTGTCAAACTAAAATTAGAATCATCTACATTTCTTGATACTTATCAGAATGGTTGTTTGCCCCGTGTCTTTACAGACTTCCCAGAACACACCTCTGACCTGGTCTCCTGAAGGTCTCGTTCTGGCCCCTCATCAGGTTGTAGTTTACTTCCACCAAACTCACTTGCCTGTCTCCCCGCTGCAATGTTAACTTCATCAGGCAGCTCATTAGTACTGTTACCTCTCACAATATCCCTCGTGTCTTCAAGGCAACGGAATACAATCATCTCCACATTATTATTTATTTTAAGAGCTTGGAAATAATTATTTTGAAAAAGAGCATGTGTTTCATGTTGCACATGAAGAGGTCAACAGACATCTAATTGTGGAACTGGATCTGTCCTTCTACATTTCATCTAGGTTCTGGGCATCAAACTCGGATGGCCGAGCCTGTGTGGCGAGTGTATTTGCCCGCTAAGCTACTGTGCCGGACAAATGACTATTCATTAATACCGAGTGAATGTGGTTTTTGCTGTCTCATTCCTTGCTTCCTGCCCACTGGGAAAACTCCTACTTAGTATTCAAACCTGATTCAAACACTATCCCTTATGTGACAGGTTCTCTTCTCTTCTCCATCTGATCTGTGACACCTCAATCACACTGGTATTTATTGGAACACATGTCACTCTTTATTATGATAAAACAAATACCAAAAAATTCTTACAAAGCAATTTAAATTGCTGTCCCCAAACACTGAATTTCACAGTGAAGAATAATATCAGTATTTCGTCTTTAGGAAATAGCAACAACTAAGTGGATGAGGAACTGGAAGAACAATTGAGGACGCAGGGGACAGCCTTGCTGAGAGGCATGACAGGCAGTAGCAATGACCCTCAGCTCCAGCGTTCAGTTACTAATTATTGCTCTGCTTTGTATACTCTTTGTCCTGACTAAAAAAGAAAAAAGCAAGATAGCACAGAACTACTATGTCCTGTAATCTTTATAGGCACATGAAAGACACTTATACTGATTGCAGTATTATTTTTAAAGATCTTATAAAAAAGAATTATATCTAGTAAATACGCTAGTGTAATAGAAAAAGAAGTCATACCTAAAGCCTGTCACTTTAATTGATTTCCAAGGATGAGGGGATTAAAAGTGTATATGCCCTATATGCATGTATAATGCATATACATATTATGTAACATATATAAACAATATGTGTGTATTATACATGCATATACACACAATATATAGAGAATCACTCATTTTACATAATTTACTCATAAATTGTAAAACTGATGGTAAAAACCATAGTTCTAAAGTAGCTCAGAGCTGAGAAGACTAAAAATCTAAAGTATTTGCCTTATGAATACAATTACTTAATCTTCTCTTAAAGGCTGTTTCTCCAAAAGAGTATTTTGACAAAATACTCTATAAAAGTAGTCACAAAAAGAATGAAGTTAGAAAAGTAGCTCAATGACTACAGTGAACAGGTTAGGTTTATGTGAACAGTACCAAATATTATTAACTCAATGAAATTTCTGTCTGTTTAGTGAATATTTTCATCAGCAAAAGCAAAGGTTATTCAACTTTATATACAACTTTTCTTTGAACTATATATCTCGAATAATATTAAATTTTTAAATAATTATCTGTGGCCTCTAAAAAAATATATTTTAAAGATCCAATTAAATGTTTGTGATAAAAGCAAAAACACAATCATGGCTATTACATATCTTCCCTAGTGCAGTTCTAAGATCTGCTAATGAACTTTACTAATAATTTACTAATAAAAATGCATACTTTCCGCTGCACCACCAAGAAAAGCACCGAGTGCTCAGTACGTCTTTCTACTGAGTCAGAAGTGGTTCTTACAGCAGATACTGCTCCTCCACAATGGAGACTGACGGCAGCACCCATGAGAAGTAAGTAGTCCTCATCTGACAACACGACAATGCTCTTTGGTGGATCATACTTGTACACACAGCAAATGACGAGTCATGAACTGGACCACTTGTCAGCACTACTATGAAATCCTGACAAGTTACGGGTAAGCCTTTCAACTGTCCATTTTGAGCGATTTCTTCATTAAAATGCACCTACCAATTTAAATTTAATATAGTCAGCCTAAAAATTTCTAGACTGAAAAACAAGTTCACTAGCCTCCTCTTCCCCCACAAATAGAAAGAATCCATGCCTTTTCACATTTGATGGCATTGACATTGCTACTCAGCTTCTTGAAAGCACTCATTAGATCCACTTTAGAAATAATCATTAATGGTTGTGCTGAATCAAAATTCCAAAACAAATACTCCTTTTCTATTGAAAAAACTAAAATAAAAATAAAATTAAAGACATTCATAAATAACATGATTTCTACCAACAAACTTGCAAATGATTAGTTTATTTCAACTCTTAGAGTCAACCTGTAAGACCGCTAGTTGTAGAAAGCCAAACACAAGTGTAAGCAGAAGCAAATACAAAGGAACATGTAAAAACAAAACCTAATCCCTCAGATCATGAAGTGTCTCAAATGCTCAAAAGTCAGAGATCTCTACTGAGAATGGGGCTCTTCTATGGCATAACTCAGAACACAACTGGTATTTTATATTTTCTATGGCCACAAGCAAAAAGCTCAAACAAAATACATAAGGTTACTTTAATAGTTTAAAATAAATACATCAAAAAATTATCATTTCCAGCATGTAATTAACATAAAATATTGCTATGCTATTACAGTGCTTTTCTATATGAATTTTTAGCTGGAGTGTTTAACATTTACAGGCAGTGGTATATTAGAGCTGATTCCAATAGCTTGAGAACCAATTCTGCTCAGCTCCACACAACAAGTGCATCACCATAACACTGTTGGAACTATATACAGCCTCCCAAGAGCTACTTTATATGTAGTACATGTAGTACACCAGACAGTAAAGCCAGGTCACACAAAAAGACCCAGTCTTCTATAGTTAGATACCTTCATATTCAGATTCCTAGTTTCCTAGAAACTATGAAACATTCAAAGGAACCATAAAGTATGACCACTCATGGGAGGAATACACATTAGCAACAGGTTACACAGACACATCTTAAATATGTTCAAAGAGTTGAAGAAACCAAAAATATCTCATGACAAACAACGTTTCAAAACCTTCCAGCAAAGATAGTAAAACTTTAAACGAAGACATCATGAGAAAACAACAGATGGAGATCCCCTATGAATGTACAGACAAACGTCCTCATTAAGAAACTAGCGAGTCTGGGCTGTGGTTATAGCCCAGTGATAGAGTGCTTGTCTGGCATGAGCAAGGCCCTGGGCTTAGTCACTGATACTGAAAAAGTCAACAAAACAAAACCATCAGGAAATCAAATCCAGTAAAACATTTACAGGGATCAGAGGTCATGATCAAGTATTAATGCAGTGATACTAGGTAGTTCAAAATATGACAATCAATTGTTGTAACACAGCACTTTGACAACAGTATGTGACTCACCTTAACTGATGCCGAAAAGGCACCTGAAACATCCAGTATCTTTTGGTAATTCAAACAAAAACTCCCACTTAAGCTATAAGTAGGAGGGATTTATTCAAAATAATAAAAGATGCTTAGGAAAACCCACAGTTAATAGTATGCCTTGAAGAAGACTGAAAAATCCTTCTCTACCAGTAGGAACAAGATTGAAATGCTTGCCTTTACCTTGCTATTCAGCACAATACTGGAACTTCTAGTCAGAAAAGACAATTACGCAAGGAATACAAGGCATCCAGACGGAAAGGGTGTAATACTGCATCTATTTTCAGAAGGCCTGTTCTTACAGAATCCACAGAAACCTACTACAAAAAATCAACCCAGCAATGCTGAAAGATGCATGAATAAAAATCAGCTGTACTTCTAACACTAGTAATGAATAGCCAGAGAAAAGAAAACATTTCTATTATAAAGTACAGAAATTATAGTAATATATTGTGTATTTAATAAAAATCAGTCTGGAATAAATGAGAACAGAATCACCCACAGTCAAGCTATGAAGGTCAGAGAGTGGTGACTCATGCCTTTAATCCCATCACTTAGGAGACAGAGATGTTCTGGATTGCTGTGAGTTCAAGGCCTAATAGCCAAGCAGTGGTTATGACACTGCTTATCCTAACTCTAGGATTATGACACATAGTTAAACTAGGAGGTAAACAGCTGAGTGTGGAACATACATAAGGCAGGAGAAAGCAGAAATTCAGGCATTCTGTAGAAGCGACCAGTCAGGCTGAGGACTGTAAAGGCAGCATTTACCCTGTTCAGCCTGAGAAGTTAGCTGGGTGAGAAATGGCTGTGGTCTGTTTCCTCTCTCTGATATTCCAGTGTGATTTTATTAAATATACACTATTTCACCACAAGGAATACATTTAGTCGTGAAGCAAAAAACATGTATGCTGGGGTGCATAAAACAGAAGAAAGGAACTAAATGAACTGAGCAAAGAAAGATCCTGTGTTAGAGACTGGCAGGTGGTGCTCAAATGTCAGTACTACTCAAACACATTGTGTATCCGTTGAAGTCCTAAAGCTGATCCTGAAATGTAGAGGAAATTAAAACAGACTCCAAATAGCCAAAACAGTATTTAAAAGAAGAGACAGAATTGAAGAATTCACATTTCTGGGTTCAAAACCCAGTACAAAGCTATGATGTATTAGTAGTATAAAGATGACATACAGACTGAAACAATGGAACTTATATATTTACATCCAATTTACTTTGTGATAGTTCGAAGTTTCTACCCCTGAGCTAACTACATCTCTAGATACAGTTTACTTTTGTCAAGAGTACAAGACTACCTACTGTTTGGAAAAGTGGACATCAACATACAAATACATAGTGACTGTCAACAAAAATTAATTCAAAACAAATTAAAGACCCAAATTTATAGGCTATAAGGCTGATACAGTAAAATCTCAGTGTCAATCTTCATGCTATTTTGGCAATGGATTTTAAGACATAACACCACAGACATGAGAAACAATACACACTGGACTTCACCCACATTAAAATCTGTTTCCATCAGATTACATTATCAAGAGTTAATAACCTATAGAACGGAAAAGCACACTTTTAAATCACATATCTAATAAGGGTCTCATATATAAAATGTAAGAAGAATTACTACACTCAACAAGAAAATAACAATGCAACCGAAGTGAGTGAAACAGAGAACAGACACTCCCTCAAAGATGATATACAACCAGCCTATTTATAGAGATTAAAAAAAATAAGGTCAGTGTGTTGGACTCTGATGAAATGTGACTCGTGTCCAGAGATCACAGGACAGAGACAAGACACAAATGAAAACAGGCGGGAACAGCAGGGGAGAATGTCTTGTATGGTGCAGATTAGACAATTACATTTACAGGAAATACCCAATAGGCAAACCCATAGGACAGCAGGTTGCTGCTTGCCAAGAGCTGGAGACTGACTGACAAATCCTGAGTTTTACTCTGAGGTGATGTAAAAATTAGAAACTTGACAGAGGTGGAGACTGCAGAAACTTGTGAATATAATGAATATACAAGTTATGCAACTTAAAATGACTAAATGAAAAAAACCAATCAATCTTAAAAAAATCCTATTTTCACCTGTAATTTATTATAGTCTGTGAATTACTTTCATCTTTATTTCCCACCAGCTGACACTTAATGCATTAAATACTCCAAAGTCCAGACATGTAAAATTACATTCATTTTATTGTAGGCAGATTTTTTTTCTTTGAACCATCAGCTCACAAAAAAACAACATGGAGACTCATTATTAATTACAAGAGCTTGGCCTTAGCTTAGGCTCATTCCTAACTAGTTCTTATAACTTAAATTAACCTGTATCTTCATCTACATTCTTTTACATGGCTTGGTTACACTGTACTGCAGATCCTGCTTCCTCTCCACCTGACTGGCAATTCTGCCTTCTTCTTCCCAGAGTTCTCTCTGTCGAGAAGTCCTATCTATATTTCCTGCCTATCTATTGGTCATTTAGCTTTTTGTTAAACCAATCACAGTGACACATCTTCACACAGTGTAAAGGAATATTCTGCAACATTTCATAACAAAGGCTTTCAATGAAAGAAAGAACCAAGAAAGATTTTCAACTGAATTTGAAAGAAAATTGTGCCAAGGAAGCAGAAAGGCGGAGTAGAAGGAAGTGGAGATTTGGCCTCCTCCACTCTACAGCTTTGAGCAGGTCCTACCTTCCTCCAGCCTCAGATTCTTCATGCAGGAGACAGGGATAATGATAATGCCTTCTGAAGAATGACTGAGCCACAGAAGAAGGCTCAGAGGAGGTGAGAAAAGGAAAGAACACCATGGTGTCCATAGCTCCTGCTCAAAGATCAAACACACTGTGGAATATTACATAGGAAAGAAAAACTACCCAGGGCTGGAAGCACTCACAAATTACAACAAAAGATACTGCCTTTTCCATGGCAGAGCGTGCAATGACTACCATGTAAGTACAACGGCTGCTGTTTGTGAGTAAGCTCTGACACAGCCTCAGTCCAGAACATGTGACTTGGTGAAACAAAGACTCTTCTGTTCATATACAACAGCTATGGGGACAAGCAAACAACCAACTTGAAATCTCGTGTATTTTTTCATAAAACATTATCACCCGAGATTCTATTCCCAATATTTTATCTCATATTCTTAAAATGTTGGCATCTCAAAGCATAATATTTCATCATAGAATTATATGTTTGTTTTTTCACTTTCTCAAAGAAAAAAATGAAAATTAGGCTCACAAAACAGTTCAGTGGCTAAAGGCTCTTGCACGGAACCTAACATGGTTCCATCCCAGAGACACACATGGTGGAGAAAACTTATTTCTACAATTTACCTCTGAACTCCACACTTGTGATACATGTGCCTTCATATACATATAAGGTAAATAAGTAAAGCTGCACCTGGGGCCCACCCCAGGTAGTGACCCCACACCTGCTGCAGCCCCAGGTAGTGACCCCACACCTGCTGCAG